>QNGE01001523.1:130684-156961 GCA_008508345.1 Paragonimus westermani | reverse complement strand
TACGCCGATATAATGAATACACAACGCCTTTCTGATTTGCGTCGACAGACTTTTACCGACGTATTGAGTCTGACAGCGCACAAGCGACTGTTCACTGGGATTCAATCGAGTAAACATTGCTCTGCTCGGGAACTCAGTACGATTCCCACTCCAGCTTGACCGCGAGATTCAGCTTTGGCGTCACCAGAAACCTCGAGACAGAAGCGCTTTGACCGACAGCTATCTAGAGGTGGGCTAAAATGGATAGTTGTGTCAGAATCGTAGACTCGCGTCTCCGACACACAACACACATCAAGCTCCAGACTTGAGAGAACATTTTCCAGAGCAGGTTGCTGACCGACTTGTCGGAGAGTTCGGACATTGAAGGCGCCAATGTTCACCAGTTGTCCTGGCCTCAGAAAACAATTATCGCCCGAAGGCACATGGAAGGCAGAAGAAACAGGGGGTAAGACATTAGGAGAAAATCGTGGTCAGTTAGTAATGTCACTGTCGAGAGAACGATAACTTCTGATACTTCCCGGTCGTTTATGCCGCGGAAGAAGGTTGACTTGAGAGACCCCACCCGAGCCTCTGACTCAATGTCTGACCTGCGAGACAACAGGATATAGGGTTTTTTTGGGACCTTACCCGGATCCAATGACTCAAGAGTCTGACTCACTTGGCAGTGAGGGGCTTGCCTCGCCCGAGGGCGCAGTGAATAAGACAATATTGTCTGATTCTAAATACTGCTACGCGCAGCGGATGTACTCGAAGCTACATCGGGCTTTTGAGAGATATTGGATGTTTTTTGACCGTATTGGATAATACGCCGGCGGTCACGGTCAACCGTTGGGCGATCGGAGTGTTCTTTGTTTGAGGGTACCTTTTCTAACCCCTTCCTGATAAGGCAGACAGCAGTGCCGCAACTATAAAAATAGTTCTGCCATATGCCCATAGGATCGTGCCTCACTACCTAAGCACTCCTACGCGGTCAGTAGTGCGACACACAGTCCTAGGAGTGTAACTGCTTTTCGTCCGACTGCTCCCCTTTGGCCTGTCTGACAAGGTTGCACCTGGAAGGACCGGAGTCCTAGTCAGCATATCCCGCCGGATCAAAACAGTACACAAGTCCGACCACCTCACCAGTGTAGCAGTATAGGTCGGGAAGAACACCGTCTGCGATAATCACATTGACCTTGTGGTACAGACATGACCTCACTGTTGCTTACTCGCTGGTTTCACTCTTTATGAGCGATCGAATGCAGACATTGGCGGTCGACTACCTGAATAAGTAAAGTTACACATCCCTCACTGTTTTCTGATACATGCGACTCTTAAGCATCAGCGAGATACCTCTCTGTCGCCAGAGGTGCGCCAGATTGGCGAATACCGTTCTAGTTTTAGAGATGCGCGCTTCTATTTCACCCTCTACATCTCCACCGCAGCCACTGATGGAGCTTCTCAGCTACACAAACCGGTCAATAACTTCCGTGACTTTATTATGTAACATTAAATCTACGTGATCACAACAATCTTGCAGAAGCGCTTTGCATTTTTAAGCTACGAATTGCATTCCGAAGTAATTAGCGGAATGCGGAATAAGCTCTGGCATTGTTTTTGCCGCTTAGAAGGTGTCAAACAGCAACACTAATCAATATTAGTCAGCCTTCCACCAGGTAACAGATCTTTACCGGCATGCTGTGAGTGCCGGAGATAGTCCTTCATTATTTCTTTTATGTCACAACTGAACAAGATTGATGAAAGTGCACGGCCTTGATATACACCGCTCCTAGCGCTCAAACTGTCTGAAAGTTCACCATAAACCCTAACTTGAGCTGATGTATGAGAATAAAGCGCTGGCAGTATGTTCACATACTTGGTCGGTACATCCCTGTGTTTAAGTGACTCTAAAAGCCTAGATCGATCCACAGTATCGAATGCACCTTTATGATCAAGAATGCGGCCATTGTTGGCCGGCGTTTTACTTGACACCGTCCCCGAATTTGACGAGGGGTAAAAATTTGATCACTAAATCCTCGCCCAGCATAAAAACCTGCCTGCTCCTCACTAATGTTTGCCTCCTGGGCTGCAGTGAGTATACCAAGTACAAAGGGTGCTAGAAATTTGATAATGATTGGAGTCAAACTAAGTCCCCTATGGTTTTTGCGAGGGCCCTTTCTTGAATGTGGGAACTATCACTGAATGACCCCTACATGCAGGAATGGTCTCCGTTTTGCAGAGGAGTTGAAGTTGTTTCACAGCCTTGGGAAAGAAATGGTTACTCCACAATTCCTGTTCGGCTTGTAGGCTCTCTTATGGTTTTCTCGAGGAACACTACATTTTTATCCACACTATGGCAAGGTTGTCTTAACTAATCTTGCGTAGTTGCCTTGCAGTATGCAAACCAGGTCATTGTGAGTGAAGCGAAGTTTTTAGCCGTAATTTGGCTCACTACCAAGTTACCAGCTTGTCGTGCAGCGCTTTCAGTGTGGAATCTCTTAGACTGTTTACCTGGTTACGAGTTGTACTTACCGACCCGAACTGATGAGGTCAGTAAGTCACTGAGTTCGGGACGGACACTAGTTTTCCGTGATGGAAAACTGGTTTCGGCAGATATATTTAAGTGTCTCGCGCCCACCCCTTATCCGTCTCGAGTGACTCACGTTTGCTTCTCTTCGTATGTTTTTAAGATGACTGGTCGGTGATAGCGAAAGATGTGTGCGAAGTGCTTTGCGTCGGTTGGCAAGAATCGCAGCGTCAGTTTACGGTAACTTGTAATAACTTGTCGTTTTAAGAACTGTGAGCGTGATGGACATTGTAGATTGTTTTGAACGCTTCGCCTCTTGTCTGAGAGTCAGTGTGGTATGTGGTGTAAAACGTTTCCTGTGGGAAATTCAAAGCAGCTTGCCCCCACCAAGTGTTTATCCTTTGATGTCGAAGAATTTTCCCAGAATGTGCTATGTTGAGCCAACACAAACCATCTTGGAAGACGACAAACGCTCCTTCTAGCATTTATCTCGCGGTTCTTGTAATATAAGTCAGTTAAGCTACACCACACGGAAAGGTACCCAAAACCGAACGGACCGAACTCAAATAGTTTCAGGGCGTAAATTCCACGCTGATCATATGGTGACGTTCAACATGGTGTGCACTCTTAGTTGCATAATCGACGGAAGTTCACCATTGTTTGGCACTATTCCTTAAACGACATTCAACCTTAAAATTCGTTTACTGGTAAAAGGGAGATAGATGGAATATAGTTCTTAAAACAGTGTGTGAGCTCTGACAATGATCGTCGAAGTGTTTCCATCTTGGGAACGCTCAACTGAATTGCAATGTCACTTAAAAGTGGACGATCGATTATCTCGTCATCTTCCGATAGTTTGGTTTTCCGTCGCTGGTTGTTATCGACCTATGGGTATACGATGTTGCTATTTGTACAGTTCTGCTTATGAGTAATTTTGGACCTCCATCATAGGAGAGTTTCTCTCGAACTTACTATGTTCCGTCCTGTGGGGCATCCGGCGTGCACAGTTCCCATGTTTTCTTTGGTTGGCAAGCCACGTTCCCACTGTCTTTAACTAAATCAAAGAGTTGAAGTTACACTGACTGAGTTTTGTCTTCTTAGATTAACACGTACTCGATCCATTCACTCTATAAAATGAAACTACTTCAGGGAGTGCTAGTGTGCCATCCTCCCCCGTATTTGTAATGGACCTTGTTTGGACGTAAACGATTGAAATCTGCTGGTAAGTTTTGAGGAAATTGATTTAAGTAGACGTTATTTCGTACACACGAATAAATTCTTTATACATTGCTTATTGTTATATCCTCAGAAATTCGTACCTAATGCTTTCTTATTCGAGGTTGGAAACGTTACTGGGTATTTGGATCGCTTCATCGTTGAACCGTTCGTGCCGCATGATCAGGTAAGCGTTCACTCTACCCAGTGTTTTCCTGACTAGATCGTTTTATTAGCCGATTTCACAGAGTTTCATTGAACTGGTCCTCAGCAACTCGATGTTAATCATGTCAAGCGTGTAAGAATGTTTGTTTATGCGCGCTGATATATTTATCCATACATGTGCACATCTGTTCATACATCCGTGCACCTATGTGGGGGTCATGTTGGTTTACCCCTCTACGTTGGCTGAAGCCAGTACACCTACTCCTGCGTACGTCTTGTAGAGCGGCTTGAAATTGAACAGTGGTATAACCTATGACCAGTGAGATTTTGAATGATATATTCCTTCGTTTATGAGCCTGGCCAGAATATACCCCGTCGCTTGAGTAGTTGTCTATCCATCCGGTGATGAAGTCCGTCCTATAGAAAGATTTTTCCTACCTTGATGTATTGACGAGTCTTGCGCGCTGAATTGATCCGGGGACTTTGGGCCTTTCAGGCACAACTGTGTCACGCAGGCCAAAGGAAAACAGTCAACCGAGAGACAGGTGCACTGAAGCTTGTACGTCGTATAGGGATGTTTAAATAGTAAGGCACGATCCTATGGGCAGACGGCAGAACTATATCCACAGGTACTACACGTTCGTCTCCTGACTATACTGTGTTTTTCAACCTCATTGGATAATACACCGGCGATTATGGTCAACCGTCGCGTGACCGGAGTGCTATTTGTTTGAAAGCGTCTTTTCTAACCCTCTTCTTCTTGATTCGGAAGACAACTGTGCCGCAACCATAAAAATAGGTATGCTATCTTTTCATAGGATCATGCATCACTACGCAAACACACTTACGCGGTCAGTAATGTGACATATAACCCTATGAAGGCGTCTGTTTTCCGTCTGACTACCCCTCAGTGACCTGTCTGACAAGGTTGCATCTGGAAGGACCAAAGTCCTCGTCAGCATAACCCTGCGGCTCGACTGAGTGCACAAACCTGACCACCACTTCACGGTAAAAAATAGGCCAGGATGTAGCTTCGACTACATCCACTATTCTCAACAGTGTTGAGAATCAAGCAATAATGGCTTACTCACTGCGTCCTCGGGCTAGGCAAGCCCTTCATCGCCAAGCGAGTAAGACTCTTGAGTCGTTGTCTCCGAGTAGGGTCCCACAGGAAAACCCTGTGTCCTGTTGTTTCGCAGACGTTTGAGTCAGAGTCTCGACATGAGGTCCCTGAATTCATGCGGAAACAACCGGGGAATGTCAGAAGATATCGTTCTTCCAACATTGACACTGTTCATCCACTATGACTTTCTCCTGTTCTCTCCTTCAAGTTTTATGACTTCTCTATGCCCCCGAGTGATGATTGTTTTCTAAGGCCAAGACAACTGGTAAACATTAGTGACTTCACTGTCCACATTTTTCGAAAAGTCAGTCGGCAAGCTGCTCTGGCGAGTACCCTCTCAAGCCTGGAGCTTGAAGTATGCTGCTTGTCGGAGGCGGGAGCCTACGGTTCTAGCACCGTTATCCACTTGAGTTCACCTCTAGATGATTGCCGGTCCAAGCGCGTCTTTCTCAGGGTCTCTGGTGACGCCAAAGCTGAATCTCATGGTCAAGCTAAAGTGGGAATTCCACTGAGTTCAAGAGCGGGGCAAAATTTACTCTGTTGGATCCCAGTAAACAGTGGCTTATGCAGTGTCACACTCAATACGTCGGTTGAAGTCCATCAACGCAAATCAGAAAAACACTGTATATTCTATATCGGCGTACGCTACAACGAACGGCTGTTGAGATGTTGCCAAAGATGCGTCGTACGACGCCCTCGTTGACCCTCTGTAGCCGAATAAGCACCCTGGTTTCATCATCCTCGCTGGTGGTTTGACTACTGAGCTTGGTCGGTTTTATCCACAGAAGAAGCGGCTGAAAGCTGTGTGGCGTCTAGACACAACGCATTGAAAATGGCGAAAAACTGCTGCAGCTGTGCACCTCCCACGGCATCCAAACACAGGAAGAGGCGTTGTGTTGCATGAAGACTTCTGCGTGCTTCTCAGCCATGGACCCAACTCGATCACGTGACAGTCAGTTACAGGTGACATCACTCCGTTTGAGGCTGTCGTGGATTTTGGAGCAATCACCTGGACTCAGGCCTTGCCAGTTTTGCTCTGTCACTTACCCGGAGATCATACACTCAAATGCAAGATACTGGCAACCAAACGAGGAGGGTGTAATAAAATCTCATCGTGAAGCCTTGGCGGACAAATTGCCCAGTTTGAGTCAGGTGCGAGAACCTAACGAACACTGGGAACAAATCGTAGCAGCTGTGAAAGCTTGTCTTGAATAGTTTTGTTCCGAAGGAGCTGTGTAGTTGTGACGGAACTGGATTTCTGTTACTTCGATGAACCTCATGAGCAAGTCTTGCTCGATTCCATCTGGTTCTGAATATGATAACGACCGTCGAGAGCATGAATTCAAGTTGACTAAAACGATTGAGCAGAGACCGTGAGCACCATTTGGTCGAACGGTTGAGAGAGACGGAACGAGTCCTTTTATCTGGGAATAGCAGAAAGGTTTTTCCCTTATGCGTGGTTGTACTGGCCGTGGAGTCGGTGTAAGTGAGACCGTATGTGGGAAGTAGGGTTCAGTTATAACCAGTCAGTCGCATCGACTTGATAGGATGGCCGAGTGTTTTGAGGAACACTTCAGTTGACCTCAACTATTCCATTTAGGTGACGAGACCTGAATTGTCAGCTGTTGCGTTCCAGACGGCTCCCCGTCGGAAGCGGAAGTTGCCCTGGTGTTTAAGCTATTGAAGCGTAACAATGCTGCTGGAGCAAGTCTTCTCTCTCCTTTTGTTTTCGCGAATGATGTGGAAAGGTTGATTTCACTTACTAAGCTACCTAATGGAGAGGAAATCAGATCAAGTGTCTGAGCGTCACTTAGCAGTCTCGGTTTATTGGAAAAGCAGCACCTTTTTATAGAGGAACAAGAGTATTTACGTTTGCTGTTGGGCGATAGGCGTTCTCGCGTTTTCACTGACCAGTTTGTTGCTATGTTGTTCCATGATTGCATTCAGCAACTCGGTTGTTTGAAACAGATGTGCATTCAGCAACAGCTGACCGTCGTATGTGAGTGATTGGTGCCAACTTGGCCATAATTCCATGCGTAGTAGCTTGTTTGTGACCATTGATTGGCTGAACTTTCTCCAATCAAGAAACCGCTGCAGTCCAGATTCACTACATCTTTTCCTTTTCGATAAGTTTGTCAACTTCTCGTTCTTCATGACTCCTCATGGTTTGTATCACGGGTCTCTTTTTCCGGCGACATCCGCTGTCCCAAATACATACGGTTTCTTCTTTTGATCACCCCGTTCACATCAACGTCGTGTGACCTATGCCCGTGATCGTTTATCACCACATCACGTGTCCACTGTCTCGGGTTCTCAGGGACACACCGGGCCCTCACTTTATCTCCTGGTTTAAAGCTTGTAAGTTTCCGAGTTCCGCGATCATAGTACATTCTTTGTTGCATTCTACGTCGTTGTATGCTCTTCTGAACATTTGACTCTTCTAATATGTCATAGTGTAACAGTTCAGACGGTACTGGCAATTTTGTCCGCATCATTCTCCCAAACATTTGCTTCTTCGCACTGTATCCACTGATCTCATTGTGTATGTTTCTTCTTTCTGGAAACATTCGATGTGAGTCTTTCCCAGACTACTGGGCGACCTGTAGTCCTCTTTTGGTGGCCTTAACTACAGCTTCGGTCTTCCCGTTTAATTGACCGGTATGGGCTGCTTGTTCGATATTGAAGCTCCCACCTATCTGCAAACGCCCTGAATTCTGCGCACACAAACCGAGGACCATTATAAGAGGAAAACGTCTCTAGTATGTTATAACCAGCGAAGTGAGCACTCAGTTTGTTGATCACTGCACCTCCGCTGGTACTGCTTAGCCCATCACTTTCAAAAGAGTCCGAGAAATGGTGTACCGTGGCCAGGTACTGTTTCTCTCCGAATATGAATAAATCGGCTGCAACTGGCTACCAGGGCCTCTTCGGAAGTTCTCTCAGCAGCATCGTTTCTTTCATTTGTCTTGAATCGTGCTTTCTGTAAATTTCACACTCTGTTATGTACTTCTTTATGTTACTAAACATACCTGGCTAATGGTAAGGTCTCTGCTCTTCGAACACAGCTATTCAGTGCAGCACATGCCACATGGACTTGTTCAGTGAACTTTTGCCGCAAATCCTTCGGGATGACTATACTCTCTCCGTTGAACAGTATTCCCTCTTATTGGACAAACTGACTGCGATCCTTGAAAAATACTACCAGTTCTTTGTGCAGATTCTTTTTATCTTGCTGCCAGCCGTCTTTTGTAACACGAGTCAGCTTTTCAAGCACCTGTTCTTTTTTTGTTGCTTTCCTCAGCTTCACTATCTTGTCCATCGGTACCATCCTGTAGTCTACTGATGCGATTGTCTCGAACTTAAAATCATCCGTCGCAGCACCGGATATATAAACACGAGGGTGTCTGTTGGGAAAAGCACTTTTTCTCAAAAAAAACTTGCCATATTTCCCAAGGAAAATAGATGCTTCTATTTTGAGAACTCGAATGCCCGTCATCATTCTGGAAGATTCGAGTTCGCGCGCTTGCTCCTGATTGTTCCGTTCAGTGTCCTAGGACCAAGGCCACCGAAAACCTATAAATGCAGCCGTTTCAAGCCACTGTTTTGCCTTCGGGCTGAGCAGCAAATAAAGCTCGTTTGAAGGCCGTCTTATTCCTTTCTTTTTAGAGGGTTCTAAGTTGCGAGAGTTGGGTCCGAGTACTTGCGTTCGGATTATTCGTGTCGTTTGCGATATCGTTACGTTTCATTCGTGATCGAGGTACTGCTCGCGGTCTTCCTGTCCGTTCTTGCCTTCCTCTCTCAGGGGGTCGTAACAGTGTCAGCGATGTGCAGTTGGTCTCCGGGCTAGTAGACTAGCTCACAGTCGTGCTTTTGTAGCCTGACCATCATCCGTTGTAGACGTCGGGGCAAGGCACCCAGTGACCTCTCACTATTTCTATCAGATGTTTGTGGTCTGTGCGTATCACTGTCTTTCTCCTGAATGTGAACGTTTTAAAGCAAAAACCATCGCCAGCATTTCTTTTTCGATTTGTGCATAGTTTCGTTCCGCTATTGACAGGCTTCAGCTTCTGTAGTCAGTCGGTCTCCTTTGTTGTAGTAGCACAGCGCCAAGGCCTGGCTGACTGCCGTCACGGTGGATTGCCAGAGGAAGCTCAGGATTATCATATGCTACTTACAGGGCTATCGAAATTAACATTTTTATCTCGTTGAACGCGGATTGCTGGGCCTTGCCCCACACCTACGTGACGCTGTTGCGTGTAAGTTGTTGGATTAGTCGCATTTTGTCGGCCAACTTTTGGAGGAATCGACCCAGGTAATTGGTCGTATCACTGAGACGTCAAACTCCTTTGACATTTTCTGGGGACGGCATACTCTGGATTACCTTCACTTTGTCTGGACCGATCTTCAGTCGTAACTCAAGATTTTGCATCCAAGACTCGAAGCGGGGTCCCTCAATTCTGTCTTCTTCCGCAGTAGAAGTTACCAGGATGTATCAGAAATTGCCGTTGCCCTTACAAACCAGTCCTTGTTTCTCTCTTCTTTCTCTTGTTCCGATTACCCTCTCAACAAGCCACGGCATCCTTTAAACGTTGACGCTTTTGGCATCTGCACTTTCCGACAATTAGGTCACCGTATTGCTTTACCGAGCACTTCCTCGTGTCTGAAACTGTTGGTCATGTGTTGTTTCTCCGAAAATCGCCCATCTAACCCTAGCCTTATTCTTCATTCGAATTCATTTTTAGATAATGCTATAAGTGAGCAGTTCTTTCTGCTCGGCTGCGGCGCACTGCTCTGCTGTAAAACGTTTTTAGTTAGCGATTCACGTGGTCAGGAAGTCCTCAACCTGGCAAGTAACATGGCTTACGAATGATGGTCTCACCGGACTCGGACTAGGAAAATTGATGACTGGAGTGAAATTGTTTCTCTCAGAAGCAAAACTGTTGGACGCTGTAGGATAAAACTTTATATTAGGAAAGTAAGGTATAAGTTGACAAGAGGCTACATCAACGTCAGTGATGGAACTTTGTTACATTTTTCAGGACGACTACTGTGAAAGGATTTCAGATAGCACTATGGAAGTTACTCTAGTCTGTATAGATTAATAATAGCAATTGGTGTGTTAGTTTGCGAAGGTGTTTACGAAACCCTGCGGTATACAGTTAGTGCACAAGGCGATATGAATAAAAAAACAGGTGGCCACCTGTACGACCATAGGGCGTTTCCTCAAATGGTTGTAGATGTGAGTTGACTTACCGCGCTCACCTCATTTGTTGTCTATATGTTGGCGACTAACTGAGAGTGCTGTGATCACTGGCTGATGTGAGAAGACTAGTGCACTAAGCGGTGACGGCAGTTTTTTCTGCTACGTAACAGTTTCATCACTCAGTGCACACGCATTTGCCTCCATTGGGTTGTCGCTTCTGTCATTGGCTGTCCTTTGTCTTCTCCTGTCCGAGTCTGGCCATAAGAGTTGTGCACATCTTAATCGTTCAGATGGAATTCTCAAAAAATGTCCCTGTCGCAGAGACCATATTGGCCATACAAAATAGTCATGTAACTATCGAAAACCGCTACCTTCATTAGAAACAAGATTGTTAACTAGGTATCACCTACTCTGAACAAAATACCAGACCACTGAGGATATCGGTTGCATGCTCGTGTCTGACCAAGGATCTCTGTTTAATGGTTTAAGCGCCGACTTATACCAGTGTTTGACTTGCCACTTGTCTCACAGTTTACTCAGTTGACCGGTATGCTGGAACCAGTAGGTCATGCAATACGAAAGGGTCGCTTACTGTCTCCTCTTCTTTGCTCGTTAACTCTGTCGTCTCACTGTCCTGTTAGCAATAGCTATAGTATGTTGTCGACTGGAATAGCCTGCTGAACACCCCAAATCTTCACGTAATTCCGTGACTTAAAGTCGGTGATGTAATTACGTATCATTCTCCGAGTTGTGCTGCGCTTCCGTCATACCACTCGTTACGCTTAAACGGAAAATGGTCGATGCTGGAATACAAACCTATCCAACACCAATCCCAATACGATCCAGCGGGATTTTACCTTGGTCTTCTCATCTTGATGAAGTGGCTTAAACAAATCAAAGGACTCATGGAGCATGACCCTATGATGTTCCTCGATTAATGACGATTAACGGAAGATGAGAAAGACAACCAAATGCCTCGCACTTTTCTTGTACTTTCGGTGTTTCGAACGAAATGCTAATGGTATTGTTTAGCCGTGGTACTTCCATAATAATTGCTTCATTATTTCTGAGTTCAGGGATATCTTAATATTTTGTCGTCACCTGGGTTTGTTTGCCTTCTGTTGGTTACCCATGTCATTGCATGATGTTGCGATGGTGACGGATTTGGGCTTCTCAAAAATACCCTCTGATGTTTTCTGTCCACTTCGGATCCAGTGTCAACATGATAGTCTTTATGGTCCCAGATTTCGCCTTATGGTTAACTCGCAACTATTCCGAAGGGTTTACCTAACTAATTCACCTAATAATCTGCTGCCGGTTGCTAAGTGTAAGTGAATGAATCCTTCATGAAAGTTCGAATTTTCTAAGGAACTTCTTTTTTTTGCGTGTTTATTTTCCGTAGGCTCAGTTGCGTATTAGCCCGATAATCTTCTTGGCAGACAACTATGTAATCACAATCCTAGCCAGTGTTCGGTCCTTAGCTTTATTGCACTTCAGCGATTTGACCCAACGGCCACTTTGACTTTTGAAGGAGGATCAAATGAATTGTTAAGACTGTTCGGGCGTTTCCTCCTATCTAGGCTTTTACATCCCTTCACATCAAGAGACGTTCATTTCAATATCCGAACAACCAAGGCTTTGTAGCAGCTACAGCTGCGTAAATCACCTGGTTTTAAGATGGAGTCTTATTCCACTGACGATTTTCTACGATAGGTAGTTGGAAGTCTGCACAGAAATTATGGAAGTTGAATGTTCATCGAACGATGAATGGAATCGACTATTTAAAATAGGTAAGAGATGACTGGATCAATGTCCAACATTGTCGCTGTTTGAGAATACTAGGAAACAGAGCCTTAACTAGTCACTTAATCGGTTTGACTCAGTGCGATGGAGGCATGGTATTTAACGAATCGGGCGCCCGTGCTTAGCCATGGCAACCCCATTGTTTGAACGTGTTGCTTCTGAGCCCGCAAATCCGGGCAACCGCCTCGGCTATCGACAGGACGTGGCACTTGGCCTTTCGCGATAAGGTGGCAGGTACTGTGTAACTGATCCGAAGCACCTTCTGTCTGTCTCTCTGTCTGTCTGTCAGCATGTCTATATGCCTGTATGTCTATGTTCCGATTACAACGGACCAAAGGGTCTTTGTTTCATGTAAACCCAATGGTTGAATGTTTTTGATTGTGTTGCTAACCGCATGTCCTATATATTCTAATGTTTTATGTCCGTGACTGAAGAGAGTAAACGAAATGTTAACATCTCGCGATGTATGTCTTTCATCGCTATTGGTGAAAAATTGGTAGTCGGCCTTTTTTTTATTGTCCCAATGCGAAATATAGCTTGCTTTATTCGTCCCGATGAGCTGTGAATTTTTTTCACTCCAAAAAATTTCCAGCCAGCCATGTGTCTAGACATTGTACTTGTGAAGCATGAGCCTGGACTGAACCTGACAGTGCATACGACTAATTTAATTCAACCTATACCCAGGACATCTCGTGCGATTCAGTAGTTCCATTAACATAGTTTTCGAGAGTTATGTTTTTGCGTATTCTACCAAGTTGTATAATGTCGATATGTGAGAACTTCTTATTGCATACTACTTTCTCCTTCATGCGCGTTGAGTTCCTGTTTATCCATCGAACATTGAGATTACCAGTAGTGGACGCCATCGACGTGATCAGATAGCTACGAGGTGGAGAATTACTAAAGCCAGTAGGTGTCACCTGCCAGGCTGGTGACCCAAATCATACCTGAAGCTCACGTTACAAGCCACTTTCTATATGATGGCATGCCTGCCTCCCTAACCCTCCGCACTCATTTAGTTGTTTGAGTAACACTTATTCTTCCAAAATTTCCTTATTGTTGCCACGAACGGTGGTTCGAACCACCTTACCGCTTTATCTAATTTGAGCCAAGGTATATGTAGATTTGTATTCTGACACTAACTGTCTTTCGTTTGTTTTATCTGAAGGCGCCATTCCAACCTTGCTTCCGTCTTTCTGTTCCGTAGTCCGAGGAGTACTACATATGCATTTATACAGAACGCGAGCGAAACGTGATTATGTTTTATCAGGAAGGTGGAATTGACGTGGGCTCAATCGATGAGAAGGTGAGTATATTGGTTCGAAGGAATTTTTCTAGTGTTTCGTACACAGCATCTTTCCATTTTATCGTTCATCCAAGAAGTTTAAGATCGCAATGGGTGCTTGCCAGCTTTCAAGTCAACCGCAGTCATCTAATTGATTTCAGTTTATGAAAAAAGGGAATGCAGCAGTGAATGCAAATGACTCACCGTCCTACAGTCTCAACTACCTTCACTCCGTGATCTTGTGGATGTGTTCATACTACTATTTGGGCACTTGATGGCGGGCCGAGAGTTCGACTGCTGGGTTCTTGTTGGGCTGACGAAGCTCAAAAAGCCCGAACCAACTATCCAGTATTTCGTTAGTCACGGAGATCAGCTGCTTGTATAACCGTTAATGAATAGAGACTGTTCTTCATGACTGCTTCCCACCGCGTTCAAAATCTATAAAGCTGAGTTGTTTATTTAATTGTTGTTCCGCAATGACTTGCACTGCGTTTTTTCCTCATCGGATTTTTAAAATATTTATCAGAAACAGTTGCTATACTAACGTACGTAAAGAAAATAAGTGTGGGACTATACGTAGACTTTGTGGCTCCTTGGAACTTGAAAGTCAGTGAGCAAAAATATCATGAAGACCCCATTTTCATAAGCGACAGTCAACTATGAATAACCCTTTCCATGTGGTGCCTTCGTGTTAGCACTTGATCACGACATTGTTTCCTTCGGTCAACAGCTTTGTCGGCAAGTATCATCTTGTCAGATTGGGTGTTTAGCTTTCATTGTTTCATCGATCAAATGTGCGACAAGCGTTCGACTTGCCATTGTCTGATGCAACTGTGCGCACTGTGATTCCACCAAATGGGCGTGCCATACCAGATTAACAGTTGACTAAAGAGTAAAGTTCTTATGGTACCCTGTGCACGTACTTGCAGCTTCTTAAAAAAGTATACTGACATATATCTGACTGAGGCATTTTTCATCCTTCAGTGACCAGTCGATATGTGGTAGTTATCCTTACAAATGCTTTCGCCCGAGTTAATAGAGCTGGTAAGTGTCCTCTAGTTCACCGAGCCTAATATCATTCAAGCAACTAGTTGGCAACGTTAATTCACTCGCAGTTATTGTTTCGAATCACTCTTTCTGCATAGCTTTTTTCTAATAAAATTTCTCCCAGAATTTTGTTGTTAACGGTTGCTTGAATCATTGTAAAATGTGGCCGAACTGTGGGCTGTCAATGATTGTTTTCCAGAGATGATTTCAATGTAGGGTTCTTCATTGTTACCGATCTCTTCCTTTTGATTAAGTGAAGTTTTTGAATCTTGCGGTCACATGGAAAGGATAATTATCGGTTTGTAATGTTTTCCTACATAGTCTGAGATATCACGGTATCGTTTTGTTATCCCATTTCAGTGGTAAAGTAGTACTGTGTGAGTTCTTCAGTAAATAGCCACTGGTAATCTATAAAATACGCATCCGTGGATTTGAAGGTACGTGTGGTACTGCATGATTCAAAGCAGACACTTTTTTTCTTGCCTTGTTTGTCGAAACGCTGATTCGAATCTAATTATCTACGCATAACCTTCTATGTACCGCATCTATCCTTTTTTGTGATGGGAGAATAATACGTCTACCTTGCTCGACATGGTCGACTTCATTACGTGGGACATGGAACCATTTGATGCTTGACGGTCTGTCTGAGTAATCTGTTCAGATGCTACAGACAGTCTCCATGGTAGTTCACAATAATCCGAAAGCCTCTGGTACATCGTTTTGCAACTCGTGTGTTCTCGGTCAGATAGACCATTTTCGTGCGTAGCTCTTGGATCTTCCATCCGATTATCTCCGAATGATTTTTTCTTTCGCTTGCAAACGCTATCGAGGCATTTCATTAATCAAAAGTAGATTCCGCGCACGACTCTGAAGATCATCCTTTTCGACGACATTTCTAATTCATAATTTCCACTTACGAGCCTACATTCTGTAATAGGTTTACTATCTTTCCTGCAAAATTAGGTAGTGTAAGTAATATGTGTTCAGCGTCGAAATGCCTGCTCTATTCATATTTTTATGTAGAACTCGTCGGTTTGTTTTCAATCATTTAGGCTAAGCGTTTCTACGTGTCTATCGATGAAATGATGCATCGGGAAGAGTCCTCACAGCCAATCTGTTCTGCGGCGCAACTTCTGGCGAGTTCACTGTTTGACGGTGTAATTGAGGAAGCACGACGAATGTAAGTTGCCCGCCGCATACAATAACACGAAACCATACAGTTATTCTTGGTTCAGTGTGGCGTTCTCTTTAATGTGGGACTTCACCCATCAGCACCATCACATATTTTGCGAATCACAAAATACGGATGAGTTCAAACGGTGACAGTGAAAATGCTAACGAGTTGTACACTGCTAGTAATAAAAAGGTTTAGATTGCTGTGCGCACGTCACTGAATGAGCTCTTGACCAACCAGCCCATGACGCGAATCATTTGCCAGCAAACTTGTTCAACCGTTCAGAATACAGTCCATCAGTAAAATATGTGCTTGTGGCGCCGCCGCATCGGTCCAGAAGCTGTATGACGCTGTTTGTGAGCTTGCTGTTTCTCCTCACAATACCCGGGACGTTTGCGGAGTAAAGATATAACAAGTAGTAAAGTATGGCATCATAATCGTTGACGACAATACACCAGTGGCTCTAAATGGTCCTTAAGTACTATACAGCTATGGGTAAAAAGGCAAACCTTGTGCAAGACAAAAAGAGGATGCGGAGAGGGACTTTACTACTGAAAAATAATTAAGTTTACTTTCGAACATTCAGCACACACCTTAAAAACAAACAACCAAATTGTAAGCGAAAGTAAGGCGTCATCAACGGTGTGGCAGACGACTAGCTGTCACCCTTAACACATGACCTAACCATCTAAGTCTGTGTAAATGTGAGAATTGAAGGGAAGAACTCGTTTGATGTTCACTACCAAATACCTACTAACTAACCTCATTGTTGCTCACTCGCTGGTGTCACCCTTTTTGGGCGATCGAACGCGGACATCAGCTGTCAGATATCTGAAGACGGTTCACGTTTTCTACTCTGACTGACCAAATGTGGCTGCCGTAAAGTAACACAGCCCTCACTGTTTTCTTATACACGCAGCCCTTAAGCTTCAAGGAGATACCTCTGTCGCCGTAGGTGTTCCATATTAGCGAATACCACCGTAGCCTTAGAGATGCACGCTTCTATTTGATTCTCTGCATCCCCACCGCGGCCACTGATGCAGCTTCCCAGGTACACAAGGGGAGTAAGCGGGCGCTAAATAAACCTTGAAACGAGATGATGATGAGAAATATCTTTCAAACGGATCCCACAAGAAGTTAGTCCTCTGACGTTCAGGGAAACCACCTTATTATAGTCTAGTGATTTAAGTATTCGAATGCTGATAGTTTGAGAATGGTCACACTCCGTATGCGCAGTTTCCGGTGCAACCCGTTGAGTTGCTGATTGCGGTTGCCATTAGCAAATAAAAAAGATCGTTTGCAAACTTTGATCTCTCAATGTACAAGTGTGCGGCCGTTCATTACAGGTAAACTGTATTTGCAACTCTATCGGAGTAAAGGTATCAGAAATAGTTACTCTCAAAAAACGGTAACTATGTTCGACCTGGGCAAGGCCAAGCGAACAGGTAGCCGAGTGGGGTACACCAGTGCCAGTCATCAGGTGAGAGGACACAAAGTTGTTAAGACACGTGTATTGTGCTCTATTGATAGAGCAGTCCCCTGGCAGATTTTAAATAAACTACACCAGGTGCCACAATTGGAAGCATTCCTGTAATCCAAGAAGCGAACTAAATTGGCAACAGCATTCACTGTCGATCTTCAACGTGGATAAACTTACTGATATGAACCACTGATGAGCAACCGGTTCATCTTTTCAGTGAGTATAACCTTTCCTATCACTTCCGGCTTTGTAGAGATGTTGGTTGTCCTCCATTAGTGGGCAATTTTTTGTGAGCAAAGATTGCATAGGCAAATCGGTTAGGTCTGGAGACGATATATCTGCACAATTGCTTACTACGCCTGGGGGTATTCTGTCTGGTTCATTACTGTTGTTATTTTGTGACTTTTTAAAGTTCAACGAGGTACTCTATCTATACTTTTACTGCCAATCCGAATATTGTCAGTGTATGGCCTTACTTTGATAAGATACTGGTGAGTAATTTATGAAAAATCAGCAAAATCGCGGTTTCGGTGGTAAGAATCTCTTTTATGGAGTTGCTACCCCGCCGTTTTTCCAAACCTTTTTGTGTCTCCTGTTTAGCTGTGTGACCATGTGCACTGACTTTGGTCAATTCATTCAGGTTTTAATGGGATGGGGTTCGACGGACGTAAAACTTGCGCATTTTGTCGCGTTGCAAGCTTCATATTTCTTGTTAGAGATAGGACAAACCTAACTCCAAGAACAGTAATCTGAAGTCATGTTTGACGTATGCCATTCGTGGTGTCCTGACTTCATATTCATTGGAATAATTGTTCTCACCCTCACGTGACACTGATGATCACCACTTCATATGAATGTGGTCGTATTTTCGTTGATCTGACCAGGCCGAATGTTCAGGTGATCACATATCCTTTTGGTAGGCTGCTGTCTTTGTCTTCACTGTCATGTTATCTTTTTGTGTCGTAATTCGTAAGTCCTGTACAGTCGGTCGAGGTATAGAATATTTGGCCAGGGCATTTGTTCTAAATGTCGATACTCTCCGACACAACATTTCTTCCGTCTTAGAGCTTTTAGTTTTGAAGGAGGAAACCCATCGGCACGTAGGACTTCTTTCGGGGACTGGGAATATGGAAATAGAAAGTAAGTTGGAGGGTAGATGTCTTTGGCGCTGATTAGTGATCAGGTCTTCTCACTATAAGAGTGGTATGAGCTCGCCCTCGTTCGGTGGTGAGTACCTCTGCAAATTTCATGTTTGTTAGTTATACCGCGGGCAACCGCTTTTGTTCCTTTCCCCTGGTTGGGCAACCTGCATCTTACAAAATGTACATAATGATGACGTAATGGTTAGAGTGGTGACATTCAATTGAAATCTTTGTTAGGTATCCTATGGAGCACTTGTGGAACGATATTTATCTGTCGGTCATATACCAGAGGTCAGTGCGATACCGGTGTTGATGAACTAGCGAACGAGGTAGGCGAGCATTGATCCTCATTTTCTGAGCAGACGAACCGTCTCGGATATTGGTTTAAGCCTTCGGCCACTTTTAAACCTTGAACTTCTGTATTTTCGAACAGTCTCCTTCTGACGGTCCCTTCCAACTTTCTCTGTTTAGTGTTCAACATTGCCAATGATGGATAGGGACCTACGGGACATATCTGAACAGGCAGACCCGGCGTATGTTTGTCTGATGGATGTGTTTGCCGACGTTCAGTTTATCCATCGTGGATGCGTATTGACGCATCGCAGTGTCATTCAAGCCGCCCTCCCAATAGAATTGATTTCGCATGTCTGTTTGTTTCAATACCAAAGGTTCCTACCTTTCAATCACTTCTTGTGTATACCGGATATGACGGACAATGCTGAACGCTGTCTGCGCCCTGTCCGCACTTCTTTAGTTGATCTCGTTGCCGTAATGGCTTGGCATCTAGACCTCTTTTCAACCATCATTACCACAGAACAAACAAAGTCGAAAAACTCGCACGATTTGCGTTGGTATCTCACGGTTGATTGGACACAGTCACATTTGAAAACGAGGCCACACTCCAGAATGTTCGGCTTATCAGTGGTCTGTTTGTGTTGTGTGCCATTCAATCGGTTACCACTCAGTTTTCTTCTGCATTTCTAGTTATGTATGGCAATGCCCGATAGATCTAACTATCTATATGAAAGATTCTTATTAAAAAGAGTTGCTTGATAACTAGATCATAACCCTACCATGTCCAAAAATCCATCGGATCGATGGCCAACCGGCGCGGTCGAACCAATGGACAAGCGTGGCGTAACCGAACAATCAAGCCATCGCCAATTGACTGGCCATTGACCTCGTTTCTCTGTAATAAGTCTGGTCGTTATCTCGATCTAACTCTGCTAACTCCTTATATAATTGTACCGGTCTGAAGGTGAATTATCGAAAACGTATGTTCGCCTGTATGTCTTTATTCTCAAATCATAACCATTCCAGCAATGGGTCGTTTATTCCTGTTTAGAATTCTTGCCGAGTTCATTGCCGACCTTCATCGTGTGTTCGATGAGCTGCATTTTACTTATTTGGAAATCAATCCCTTGGTCGTTTGCAATTGGTCACCAAACTTGTGCTCCAACGATCAACTCTCTCCTCCGAAGTCCGACTTGTATGTTCACATTCTGGACGTAGCTGCTAAGGTAGATCAATGCGCGGAATTCCTGTTTACTTCCAACTCTGGTTGGTCCCCACAAGGCAAACCATTGGAATTCCCGTTTCCGTTTGGTCGTGTTCAAACAGAGGAGGTACGTGCGGTTAATTTATCCTTGTACTGTCTCTTTCGCTTCTTTCACCCTTTTATATCGCCTGGAATACACTTCACAAGATGTACGCTGAAGACAGTGTACTGTGCTAGTACAGTGCTCCGTTTGTTGTGTTTGTCTCAATAGGTAAATAATGGTAAATAGTGGTAGATAATCTTGAAATTCATAAGCCTGAAGAATACACGTTTTACATCGCCAGTTCCAGTTTTTCTCATTAACCTTCTAAACTACTCCGGTTGGACTCACTAATCGTCCACTGCAAAGTGTGGTGCGATACCTTAGAGTCCGAAGAGCATGTGCCGCGCTCGATAGTTCAGGTCTGCGATAAGACTGAGTCCTTATTCTGGAAAAGCAGAGTTTGCTCCAGCCGTCTGTTATCCGACCGCTGCCTTATGGTATAAGCTGCTAAATGGATGACTGATGGAGAACTATGGTTCTCGTTTCTAGGTACAAGAGTCCTGATAGTGTTCTTCATCCCTACCTACTTTGCGGATTGCTGTCGATAAAATTTGTATTTCAGAATCGCTCTGGTTTTGCGGTTCGTTTTATTTCAACTTCTGTATTCACGCACGAGGAACAGATTAATAATGATGCCCATCTAGTGAAACGGATCACTGTGCGCATTCAAACAATACGGTGTATTTCTATGTTTCCTGTGCAATGGATTCCGGTTTTTACACCAGGGCTGTATATCACTGTTTACCTAGGAAGCACACATTGCGCAATTAGATGCACGTACAGGTGCCTCCATGAAGTTGTCCGTCTTGAATCCGAATGGTCGAATCTGGACAATGAGCGCCGGTGGTGGGGCTTCGGTGATCTACGCAGATACCGTCTGCGAATTAGCGGAACGGCTGAAGCAGACTGGTGGTGGCGGCCTCGGTGCATCTGATCTGGCCAACTACGGCGAATATTCTGGTGCACCTTCGGAAGGGCAGACGTACGAATATGCGAAGACGATTCTGTCCCTGATGGTTCGTGGAGACCCGCACCCGGATGGTAAGTTGGTTTGTGTGTGGTATGCGCTCTGAAAACTGCGTACACAGCAGCCGTTTTTGTCTCTTGGTAACCACGGGACTTCAGACGGACATTTGCTGTGGCCACAAAGACTCGTAGCAACATCGTAATGCTCCTTGCTCTTCTATACCGACACAAGGAATACTCTGCAGTGGGTGCAGCCCTTGGTTGGATTCATCGGTTTGAAGTAGTCTGAATGAGATGCAAACTGACAATCCTAATGCTACCAGCAAGTTTCATATGTTAGATCGCTAGACCTACACATCTCGCTTGTAGGTGGGCTTTTAAAACAAAAGTTATCGGTTTGAATGTCATTCGGATTGTCTGTAAAATAGGGGTTGGATGGGTGTTTTGAACCCATATGTATTTCATATGTGCAGGCCTTATGATCTGCCAGTTACCCAAGAGGACGCCTGTAAACTAATGACATACGAATGTCGATATACCCTAAGCGTGTTGGTGTTTGATTTGCCCATTCCCATCTCTCTTGCTTTTTTTGGCAACTATGCATAGTTGATAATCGCTGATGTATTACTGTATGTGATGATGATGATGATGATGATGGTGATAATGATGATGATCACAAGAATAATAACGATCTGCACATGTCACAGTCTCACTACTTTTCGTTTATGCAGGTGTAATAAATGTACCGCTGGAATCACAATCCTGCCCGGCCATGCCCGTAGCCGCTGTGAATTAATGAACGAGACGCCAGTGGTTACATCTGGTAGATACGACCCATTTAAGGCTCTTTGTTCGCATAGTCTGAGACCACGGAAACTGGAGGCAGTGATTATGTGGTGTTTTTATCATATCCGCATTCCACAGCTAGGCGCATTTCGCATTGTACGACTGGTTTCTTGTTTGGATTCATCAGAGTGAAATCGAGTGAGGTGCAAAACTATAACTCCTGTGTTACGGGCCATGCCATTGTTCACTAAACCGGAGGCCTTCTGACCGGTGATTTTGTCGGATTGATTAAGGTTATTGATGAGTGGCTTGTTTGATCCTGATGTGTGTGCGCCTCAGATCTCATTTAGCCAGGGCAACAAACAGTTTGAGGTTGGATCACGGCTGCTTACCGCAAGCTACGCTAGTGCCAATTCAAATGGGTTACAGTCCTTCTCTCTCTCTATCATTCTGACATCTGTGTTCGTCAGTGACTCTACATATGTACACTGTATGACAAACAGGGATGCAGATTTTGTAAAAATAGCTTCAAACGCGATTCTGAAATTTTGGGACATTGCATGAAAACTTGACCGTCTCAACGTTAAGGAAGCCAGCAACCCGTGTGGTCGATCCATTGAGCGAATCTGGACCGGATTGGGAGCCCTCTGTAAGATCATGCTCAAAGGTCAACTGATTGTCTTCCATGGTCGAATGAAAGCATTAGTTAATACTGTCGTGTGGTCTCATGTTGACACAAATGCGGTTATTTATGATATTCCTAACAAAATGGCTGTTGGTTCGAATTCCGTTCTGGCTATGTGCTCGATGAGTGCAGACAACGACAAAATGGGCTGTGAAACAGTGATTTTAGGGTATTCATTATGAGACAACGCATCACTAGTTTAGCTCTGTTGAACAGCAACTCACTACAAACCGACTGATTGCAAGCCTGTAAAACGTCGACCTTATTTTCTTGTCGTTTACGAAGACTTACACTGTTCCCACTGTTTTCGTCGCGGCGTTCGTTAAAATGTTCTTTTCTTATTTTGTTGCAGGCAAAGTCCTTCTGATTGGTGGGGGCATCGCCAATTTCACCAACGTGGCCGCCACTTTCAAAGGAATTGTTCGTGCCTTGGTTCAATACAAGACGGAGTTGCAATTGCACAAAGTCCGTATATTCGTACGCCGTGCCGGACCGAATTATCAAGAGGGCCTGCGTATCATGTGCGAGCTAGGTGCGCAGTTTGCCTTCAGGGCGCACGCCTTGATCATTGAAGCTTGCTGTTCACATCTTTGGGTCCAATAGTTTTTAAACATCTGGTGCGTATGCAGGGGTATACAGTGCTCCTGTGCATTCTGGTTGGGAAATATGATCGGCTTGCAATAGATATGCGGATATCTTACAATATGTAACCAGATTTGCTCTGTTGATGACGATTGCTGTCTTCTCAAACCAGTCCACGCCAAGTCGTACGGTCCTGCTAGCTGTGTCCCTTTTTTTTCCAGAGCATATTCCAGAACGTTCGGGATGAGCGACCAGGTGGTCGACTAATCATATTGCACTACCTCTGGCGATTGGTTCACGTCCTCCGCGTGCATCTAAGCGTTTATCGTATCAGACATTGTATACTAAGACCACCAACAGTTGGTTAACACCACGTGGTGGCCATGAGATATGAGGACTTCCTGAATTTTGTTGTTGAGAAAATTTGATAGGTGTCGCCTCCCTGGCTGGGGTTCTTGTTGTCACTTAGATTGTTGATTAGAAACGCGATGCGCGATAGTAGTGTATCACAGTCCATGGCGTATCTGTATCCATCTCATTTCCGGCTCTCCCTCTTGGCCTTGTTTTACCATTAAATTTTAACTTTTTCAGTAACGTTTTATTTCTGTAAGCTACTTCTCGTCCCTTTTGGGGTGTACGGTGGTCAGTATAACGTTACCTTTGGGTCTGGTTCGTGGTCATTGTGATTAAATGGATGATTTATACCTAAGGGATCAAGCTAAAGATTCCCTTCCACAAGACGTGTACGATAACACTGGGACCATGTTCACCAAGGTGTTCTGCTCAACCACACTTTAGAGTTAACTCACACTCACGGGTTCAGTCGTCACCTTGGGCAACATTGAAATGAATGCTTTCGAGTTCTGCATATGCTTTCTGTCGCCAAAGATCTTGCATATCGTGACACCAATGTGACCGGATCCGGATTAGCAAATTGCAAGTGGGAACGACTGGTCTTTGAATCAATTTTCTTTGACAATACTTTCAACGGAGACCAATTTCGATATTTCCTTCACCTTTCTGGTCACACATATACGACAACGACGAGCGATAGACAGACAAACTTACTGACGAGATGGCATCCAGACTGCAACCCTGCCGTCATTGCTTTCTTTCACATCGAACCCTAGTGTGAATTGGAAACGTCACAATTAATACCCATCACTCAGTGTTTGTCTTTTACACCTGGTCCAATATACGTGTACGTTTCATGTGTGTGCATTGGCAGTAAAATTACTCTAAACTCAGCTGGATGACTTGATTGAGACACGATTGCAGCATAGTGGCGTGAACCTAAATACTTTTGTGCATTAAGATGTCTTTGGGATTGTTCTGCTGTTTAGTATCCGTTGCTGTTCTATCAGACGTCTAGAATTCAGGGAAATCGATTAATGCCCATGTACTTACTGGCGACAATGTTGTTTAAGGTATCTCTCGTTTGGTCACTGAGGTTTTAGCCACTTTCAAAACTACCGCATATATTTAGCGCCGTAATCTTTTTGGGCCAATTTACAAAAAAAATCGCGAGAAAACTTGTGCTTTTTTCGTCCCGCAATCCATTGTCTGTATATCCCCTAGTATTATAGGCCATGGAAACTGCATCGGCTTGTTAGCTTAGTGAGAATCGACGCTTTTCTTGACCGTCATCAGCTGAAGTCATTGCAGTTAATAACGGCACTTTAATTGCAAGATGATACACTAATACGAACTTGTTTCTTGTTGGAAGTCCGGATTTAGTTGATCGCTGGTAGTTGCCCCATACTAACCCGTGGAACACACTTGTGTTCATTCACATTGAACTTCAGGTCATATTTTGGTTTATGCGTGGAATTTGCGATTGAGAAAAGTCATCACATAAGTACAAGTGCGTCCTATGACTCACGTATGTATTCCATACTGTTCCTGTTGGAAGTTCTCAAGACATGGACAACATCTTTGAAGTTAGCTCTTTATTTTAGCTTTGAACTTTCATTATTTCATCACAGGTCACGCAGGCTGAAAGCCTGAAGTAGTTATTTTTTTTCCATTGTCCATACAATCGTGCATACCTCTGGGGATGTCCAACGTCAATACACATGTTGGTCACTTGCTGTAGGTTTCATCAGTGCTGATATGTTTTGAAAATCCTAACTGACTGCTCACAGCTCCAAGCAATTTCATGTTACCCGGACTAAGCTGTCAACATTATTCAGGTGGTCATCGGTGCCCGTTCGATGTGCAGCGGCTTTAACTCCAAGATCTAACTCCACGAAGCGATGCTGGCCTCTTAGCTAGTGTCACATGAATGATACTGATCTGTATTTAGACACGCTGCAGAAAATGGTGTGAAACCGTAATTTACGGCCCTCCGGTGGTTTTACTGTTCTCAGGCCGGTTTTTTCCGTAGGTTGCCACTTCCTGTGATACCCACGGCTTATGTATCCACCAAGGGCCATGAAATTACCCCAGCCCCCAATCGAGTTAACTTTAACGTCACGATTTCCCCATCCTCGCGACTAAAGTTTCATGCTACTCCCATTTCTCCCAAACCTAGTGATCTTAAGATCAAGACAATCACCGTTATGGGTCACGAAGAAGTCTGTTGTTGCAGTTCATATCTTGTGTTCCCCCTCGTTATCGCTGTCATTTCGCTAACTCTCCCAGCCATCTATTTAATTTGCTCCTTAACAATGGACGTGGACATTTCATCTATTGTTCATATGAATGTGTTATGGGCTTTCATGCATGAGCAACAATCCAACCTGGTTGACGATACTTCTCGAAATGCTCCACGTATGTGCCGTGAAACTCAGATTGTGCGAAGGGGGTCTTATTCAAACGGTTATTTTGTGACTATCTTCGCTCACTGCGGACAAGAGGAATAGATTACGTGACAAATTTCTTCTCGTCTGTTCGCCAAACTTAAGGCATTTCCCCATGTCTCAAAGCGGATTGTGGTTATAATGTTCATGCTACTTGCTCACACAGTTTGCTGCACCGTATGCTAAGTCATGTCGCCTGTTCAGCTCTTGTTTTCTTATTGACAGCAATTGGTGAAGCTACAAACTAAATATCCTTGTATCCTAGACTTTTACCCTTCACTTGGTTTCGCTGTGCGTGTAGGACACCATTTGCGTAGCGTTCATCCACATCTAAGAAGATTGTTTTGAACAGCCTTCTGTGCACCTTTTGTGGATTGCCAAACTTCCGATAGATGGCCTTCCACCCAACCCTTCAGACCACTTTTGTGCATCATTCTTCAGCTGGGAACTCAGTGTTGTATCAACCAGCCTTTTCACATTCGGAACACTGGTCAACTGACATGATCGTGTATGTTGATGAGGATTATTTGCATTTAACCGTTTTGGACCAACGTGCAATTAAGTTGGTAACCGACTCAGTTTAAGTAACCATTGATTGGAGCCCGTGCAGAGCAATGTTTACTCGATTGGATCCCAGTGAACAGTCGCTTGTGCGCTGTCAGACTCAATACGTCGGTAAAAGTCTGTCGACGCAAATCAGAAAGGCGTTGTGT
>QNGE01001523.1:104071-128970 GCA_008508345.1 Paragonimus westermani | reverse complement strand
GACCATCGTTGTCTCCGCCACTTGGCCCACATTAAGTGGGCTGATCGTGTGAGCAATGCGGCAGTTCGCCGGCGCGTATTCCGGAACGTTCGGGATGCGCGATCAATTGGTCAAGTAGTTACGTTGCACAGCTTGCGATGGTTGGGTCACGTGCTCCTTATACCATCTGAGCGTTTACCGTACCGGGCACTATGTACTGAGGCCACCAACAGCTTGGTGAAACCGCGTGGTGGTCAAGCAACAACG
This sequence comes from Paragonimus westermani, assembly GCA_008508345.1. Classification (NCBI taxonomy): domain Eukaryota; kingdom Metazoa; phylum Platyhelminthes; class Trematoda; order Plagiorchiida; family Troglotrematidae; genus Paragonimus; species Paragonimus westermani. The sequence goes on along the minus strand of QNGE01001523.1, from coordinate 128,724 downwards.
TGGTCACGAAATATGAAGGCTTTGACTGCTCCATTGAGCAAAGTGGGCATGCATCACCTGCCTGGATGGGGTCTCGTGATCACTCAAACCGCTGGTTAGATACGCTATCCGAGATTGTGGTGTGTCGCAGTCAATGGCGTACCTGTATCCATACCATTTCTAGTTCTTCCATTCGGTCTTTTTTAATCTTTGTTGTCCTTCGTAGTACTCTTTACTTCTAGGATATTCCACGTCACTGTTGAGGTGAGCGGCGGCCCGAGCCACAGTACCTTTTGGTCAGGCTCATGGCTATTTTGATGATGATGATGATTTCAGCCTGAAAGTTGGTAGAATCGTTTTCTGGGGGTATTTTAAACTGCGATGAAAATGGCGATCAGTAAAGAAAGATTGTTTCGGGCCTTACGTTTATGATACGTAGTTTGATGTAAGCATGTTTAAACGCACATACGGCGGATATCTTAATGCTTGTTCCTAGTGCAATTAGCGCCTTGTACCAAGCCTAACTGCTTATCTACGTTTATCCACCTTCCAGGTCCCACCTTGGGCATACCCATTCACGTTTTTGGGCCGGAGACACACATGACCGCGATTGTATCGATGGCATTCGGTTTACGCGAAGTCAGTAACCCCAACCTCCCTCATTGCACCACTCCAACCGAGTCCCTTCTGAACTCTACCATTGGAGTCGCCGGCCATCTAACGGAGGTGAGGTGCGCTAAGTTTTTAAACAATGAATTTGCTAATTCTTTTTTTTATGCCAAAATTTTCTCGACCCTCACCTTTCAAAGAGACAAATCTGATTGCAGTGGTGTACCTTGAAACTAGCAAGCTTACAACCTTCATTTCCAGTGCTGGGTTGAACACATACACACCTTGGTAATTGTTTCTGCTTCTTTCTACGTACGAAAGTTGTGAATCTGTTAGCCTTCCTTCTGTTACCTTCCGTTCAGTACACCAGATTTCGCATGCGCGAAACACAATAAGATATTTCATCATTTACATTAAAATTAGTTTCGACTTCGTGACGTGTGCTATGCAGCATCGTTTTTCCTTCTCTCCCTTTAGGATTCACCGTTTTATCCCACTCAGCACTCACCGAATGGTGGAATGTCGGTCACTAAAGTATATCTCATTGTTTACCTCCCCGTTAAACATTACCACTGGACTACTACTCTTAACACGAATGGTTTCTCGCACGTGAACTGGGCCCCTGTTACCCAACTCCTTCAAAGCCGTCAAGCATAGTTAGTATTTCTACACTTCAAACATGTTCCCATCGGCGAATGCCACTTAGAACATCCACGCGTGATTGTTTTGTTTTGTCACTGTCAAAACCACACATGAACACTTTCAACGTGATCCAGGCTTGTAGAATTGTCATTATGTCTGGTCCCGAAAGCGTGCACTTTCGTTGTTTGTTGGGAACGTGTGCACGTTGACCGTGCTATGTAATCTTCAACCGTCAAGCACTGTCTAGTATCTCCAACCAATTCATTCATCTTGTTGGATCCAATCGATCTTCTTGTGGTTGGTCACCCACTTTTTGCTACATTGGTGGTATGTCCTCATCCGTACCGACATCGAATCATCACGTTTTTATTCTCGTTCTTCTGGGGTGTAAAAACGTTAACGCCTTGTTGCACATGAATAGAATAATCAGTACACTACAATTTCCGCATCCACATTGAATGGTGGGAAATTTGAGGCTATAGAGCCTACGATAACTTCTCACTGGGACGGTCCGCCGTTTTACTTTTAACAGTCAGGTGTTTTCAAAATGCTGAATCAAACTAAACGTGACGGTGGACGGAGAGCGATACAGTTTTGCGCCATTGATTGTGCGCTGTACCGCGTGAAGTTTCTTTTCAAATCCATTGATAATCGATAGGCTGCTAATAAGCCAGTAATGATGGAGCCCGAGACACGCACATTGTGACACGGTTCGTTATTTTTGTGGTCTACCATATATGACGACTGCGTTGTTTTTCTCCGCCAGATGACCCTTTATACGTGAACAGAACCCCTGTTTTGTTGACGTTTTTAATTTGCTAGATCTGCTTAATATTGTTTCAAATTCACACATGCTAGGCTGATATCGAAGTTCGTTGGTCCACGTCACCCGATTGCATTGTTTAAGTGGTCGACCTCGGTGTCTCTGACTCAGAACAGTCGCACCTTATTCCGTATTGTTCGTAACGAAGCCATGCACTAATGTGTGGACTAACAACCCAAATTCCCTCAAGATGGCATCGGTTTTTCAGGGTGGCATAAGTGGTATATGTTTAGTGATCTAAGGTAACTTGTAGCCCAGTTCATAACTGCCGTTGCTGTATCAAGATGTGTGGTCGAAATTCACGACCTGCATATACCTGATGGGCATCAACAAACACAAAGCTGACAGCACACATCTGGCGAATTTTGTTCATCATGCACAAAGTTCCCATGTTGAAAAATCATGTGTGTGTGTGTGTGTGTTCAAAAAACGTGTTCCGACGGACTTCTTTATTGTTTGGCGTAACCACTACGATCAACATTGGTTGTGTGACTGACGCATGCGTGTTTGATTACACGACTTATGGTCGCATGCGTCAGCTTGTTGTAGAATCACTTTTCTGATTTTTGTTTGCCGAGTTGTTCACTTATGAGCTGATCGTCGAGCTATTTGGTTTTTCGAAGAAAATGTTTAAAACCAGGATACCCCAACTATTTTCATGGTCACCGGCAAATTAGGTAAATTGTGCTGAATAAGCCACTTACTCGGCTTGTACCATGTTGTTTGTCTGGCACATTGTTTATTTTGTTGATCTTTTTATCTGTTCCATGTTCTCTTATTGTCAATCTCTGTTACGCTACCCACAAGTCATATCACCCGAATGGAACAACACCACATACTTAACAATATCGAGTTGTTTACTTGGTTCCAAAAGAAGTTGGCAGTTATACAGCGAAAATCCTTTGCATTTGTTAACAGTTTTTTCATTCAGCTAGACTATTTTCAGCCAGCCCTTTTGAAAATAAACCACTGACTTCAATTTTCGTTTTTGTTAGAGATCCTGAATAATGTATACCCACATAACGCCTGAGGTATGAACTCCGGCAGCCATATGTAAGTAACGTCCATCGTATGGAACTGGCAATGGCAGAGTAGTCTCCGTGGTCATTTTTTTGACCATCGATCGGTGCGAATGGCTAAGCTCAAGCGGTCAAGGCCAACGTCTGCCCCACTTCAAGGTCAGCCAATATAAGTCCATCCTGAGGACGTACGCGCTCGGCGGTTTCCACTTGGCTTGGTTTTTTTACCTGCTCAACGTAAATACGGCTGGCGCAAGCTAAGCAGCATAGTAACTCTCAAATTTCTGCCTATTATACCAAGTTGTTCGCTACATCTATCACACAGGTTATTAACACTGAGGTTGAAGGATCCTCGACGGAATGTGCAATTTTTAAATGGATAAAGGTACGAATGACTATCTGACTTCAACCAGCTGGTCTTTAAACTTAGACCAAGGCGTCAGGATATTTATAACCTAGCCAGCAGACGCGCTTCCGAGACAGGAGAGTCAAGTGTACCGGCTTCTTCTGTACATACCGCTTAAACTTTCAGCTATTTACACCTAATATCCTTATCCTTAAATTTGTGCACCGTTTACAAAAAAATTCAGCAAATAACTGGAAGATTAATGCAGTGATATATAAGATGTTTATGTGGCAAGATTAGCTAAGATGTTAGCGTTAGGAATTAGTTCTTCAGGGCAATCGCATTTACCCAGCACCCATCGCTATGACGACAGCTCGTGCGTTCAGTTCACTGGTCAGCACCGGCCTCCTTGCAGTAAAACCTCGTGCAGCTGTCAAATACCAAGCTGACGAAAGTAATGATTGCTTAGAAGCTAATCACTTAGGTCCGCTAACGCAATTAAACGAGTCTACAGAAAATACCTCGTGGAAAATTGATCTTCTGATTTTCATGGTGTTGCAGCCAGACACGCGAAAAGTGCCGATGTCAGCAGTCAGTTGTGTAAGCTGTTACACATTTTCATCTGATTATCCACAAGAACTTGGAAGATTTCGATTTTGTATACCCATGAGAGGGCACTGAACTAATAATTCACCAGCAAAAGTTGATTCAGACCCACAATTACGGCTTCACTAACCCATTTAGCAATATCTACCGTCACAACTCCACTTGTTGTCGATTCAGAATCCATTAACAGCTGCATGATTGACCAGGTTTGTTGTTTGTTCCGGCCTCGTGATGGTGCACCATCCGAAAATCTGAAAATGAATACGATATGCAAATGACGAGAAGTCCCACCAACTTTAATGTAGCTGACAGATCATTGGCAGATACACCGAAAGTAGTGTTTTCCTGCTACCTTGTTAAGCCTGCTGTTTTGACGTTCTTCTTTGTGGACGTGTATTTTTCGTTTAAAATGGTAAAAGGCAATACTAGGATGCTATTTACTCAGTGTTTAGAAAACGAGCTGTCACTATTTTGATGGTTGGAGACGTTTGATCGAGTTCAGCTAAATGATTGTTGTTTTCTGATTGAGTTACCTGTGAAATAAGTGAGGTTGCTGAAGCGAGACAAGTGTGTTGTTTTGTAGGTACTATCTTGTTGTCGGTTTCAACTTGGTTTTGTTTAGAAGACATTGAAGTAATTGGATTTAGAAACAGCGTACGTCGCTTTTATTCATGTGGGTATAGGAGGAAGGGTGGTAGAGGAAAAAGCAAAAAATTTCGTTTCAGAAGTACTAAGGATCGTGAAAGTATTACAAAGCATGGTGAGATTGAAAGATGGAAAAGCTATCAGATATGAAATTAGCACACTTCAGCACGTACTAGTGTTAGAGGCCACACACCACTTTGGCTTTGTCCAGATGGCCACGGTGGCTGACGACTTGGACCGGCATCATCAGTGTAGCCATCAAGTCTTCATCCAAAATGGCCTATCGCAACTGCTTCAGGCAGGGTGTTCCAGGTTGGGCGTATCCCGTCACTGAGAGTGTTGTTTGTATTCCAGACAACCAATCTGTTGTTGCTATTTCAGCGAGTGACCTCGATTATGGCAATTCAAGCTAGTAGTTAGACTGTTTCTCAGGGATGTAGCAGCTGATAATATAACTTCCTGTAGATCAACCTCAGATTGCCTGTGACCTATTGTTTGCGCATGGATAAGTGATTCAGTCCCGCGTATCTTTTTGAATCGAATTTGGGCGATTAACTGAAACGTTCCCTGTAACCGCGTTCTATGCTTTCTGAATCAGATGAATATCTCTCGTGAGGACCGGTCGAAATACTGGAGGTGAAGGCGTGCCAGTGAGCTGAGCATCACGCTTTCTCGATGTAGCCGCTTGGCATCCTATTGGCTTTGCTAGTTTTTTCTTCACCAAAGTGCACTCTGTCTTCTGAAACGACCGTTCCCCGATGCTGGTATTCGTTAGCTTTTCATCCTGCAAAAATTACTCGGCACAAGAAGAATGGTTTATTTGTCATGTTTAGGTTCTTTGATGTTACGGGTTCGTGCCTTAGCCGCAAGGCTTTGTCGAAAAATAATCCAAAGAAAATCTTTGCCCTCTCCTTTGCTTATGGACTATGGACTTTTTTGTTGTTGCTTGTATGACGGTTGTTCATCATAGTCAACCACTAATATATTGCTGCCACCGATGATGATGATCATGATAATGAGTCACCAACTAGTTGGAACGTCGAACGTATCACAATTGGCGGATCGCTGGTCAGTCGTCTGGCTAGATAACGCTATGCGCCACAATCATTATACGGTTCAAATCGTTCACGATTGTTTCCATACCCTTGATGAATTTTATTGAATTTTTTACTGTATGTACACAGGTATGCGTGAAATTCTCTTTATAAAGCCTACTGTCATGACATACGGACAGCCCAGACCAAAATAAGTGCAATGTTTATTAGCGTGATCACTGGCAATAACGAGAACAGTGTCTGTTGATGTTATTACTTTGTACCATAGATACCTGAGGTACTGTCATAATACGTCGTATTGCATGACAATCATATCTGACAGACAGTCGACGGATTGGGTGCTATCAGTAGAACACCGGTCACATTTGACTACAACGCTCGCACTCACACAAACTCTTCATGCAACTTCTTTCGGTGGTGAACCTGAGTTCTGTTTTTGCTCCAGGTCATCAGTAGTGTGTCTTCATCGCGTTCCACGTTCTCATGCGACTGCCGTGTTGAACACTGCATCGTGAATCTCAAACTAGGCACGATTGATTTATCCTGTTTAATGTCTCAGCGGCGGTATCCGTTTATGAGTAAAGCTGAGTCTGATCAGGTGGTCAGGCCTGTGGTGTGGATGATCTTGACACCTGTCAGTCACTGATTTTTTCTGTGTACAACGAAAGGGATCGTAATGCGTCGCGTTTTAAGATGATCGTTTTCCAGATATAAAAACTTAACACCAGTACAATACGCTATGTGAGATAGGGTGCAACAGTACAGTCGTTTTGTGGATAGTTTGCAATGTTTCAGCCTAATTTCAGAGGGCCGATCGTTCAGACTTCGATAAATTCAACGTTTTAAAGTGAGAATTTAGGTTTTCACGGTAAAATGATCTCAAGTGTGTGATATTACTGGCATGGGTTGGATCACCGCATATGTTGTTTCATGTCGAATATGGATACTGTCTCAGTCACAAGAGGAGTGCCCACAATTTTTTCTCGAACAATTTTTTCGTAAGCAACTTTGTTAAGCCTTTCCTTGAAGCAGGCGCTCAGCACGGTTCGAAACAAGCGCTAGTTCTGTTGCAAACATGAGTGTATTCTATAAAAAGTTACTGACGTACTGCGTCATACCATCAACATTAATGTAAATTTAGGCAGGAGACGACGGCACCCCTTACAATGGCTTAATGGTTCGTAGTTCTTTCGGATATTTGACTATTCGAGTTCCGTTTAGTGTTGGCCACTAAGAAACCTGCCTTTTACGAGCTGAAGTTAACCGAACCGGTAACAGTTTATCTCCATATTAACAAAAATAGGTGTGAAACTTAAGAGACATCGTACTTCTCGATCGACACATCTGATCTTTATACCGTCTTTTCCGTGTAGGTAAGCAATGACGTTGAGTGTTCTGATCACGGAGAATCTTCGAGTAAAGCGCAACAGTTTATGCAGAACAATACAGTCTTGAATTATAACAACGTTGCTCTTGCAGTCTTTCGTCCGTCATTTTGACGCAAGTAGCTCCCTCATTATAGAGTTTTATATGCAATTGTGCGTTTGCTATCTCACCAGTAATGAGTAGCCGCCGTTCATCATCGTTATTGGTCAATCTTCTAACCCTTGTCCATACCTTACGTCTGTCTCCTTCATGTATACAACAAACAGTAGCTGTTGCAAAGTGCGTATGAGCAAAAGTTATCTGCATATTGTCTATTTTTACTTTCAACAGGTGAAAATCGTTCGTTGCTTACTCCTCATTCTTCGTGAACTTCACACAGAAAGCCGAACTAATGGAGAGTACATTTATTGTACATTGTATGTCACCCCAGGCTACTGTTGGAATTTAGCCAAAAACGACGGGTCTCATCCTTTTTGCAATCGGACACGTAAAAAATCTCGCTGTCTCAAGTGATTTAGCGTCAAAATCTGCTACACATAATGTGACTGTGAATTTTTGAGAGCGGCTGCATAAATGAGAAGACAAGATTTTTCATGGTTTCCCTTATTCACTAGTACCACGGTCCTCAAGTTGCCAGTAACGTTGAACAAGATTTCTATTAAACGTCTTTCAACACACGTCATCAAAAGCTACCTCAGGTTGGTTTGACCTACTTCCATCATCATAGCAGTGACCACCTGAAGTGCCATACGTTTCTGCAGAATGGCATAGAACAACGTGAGTTGGATTGATCCAAAGACTTCGATGAAGACTTTTAGTTTGTTGATATTAAACTAGACATTGGTGGATTGAACCGTATGACATGAACCAAACTTGCAGAGGTCGAGACAGAACAAGAGTTGGGTAGGAAGAGCTTACCAAAGTGTTCAACTGCTAACGACAGGTTACTGTTTTTGGGTACCCCTGAAATCCCTCCAGATTTCTTGATGCGTTTCTCAAAAAGTCTCTACACAGACAAGTTGACTGACGTCTGTGACACTGCAGCCCTTGTTAGAAGAATGTTTCTCTTCCAAGTTGGACCACGGCGTATTATAAAACGATTTCTATAATAAACTATGGGGGAATGTGCATGTTGAAAATTGCGTTTTTTTTCTATGGGTGATGTTAGTATTGCCCCATTGAAGAGCTAGTCATTATTTCTTGAACGGCCCGCGCTTGTCTGCTCGAGTTGAGCCTGTTATTCTATTTTCGTCACTTATCAAAATCTTCCCACCGTGATCGTATTTATTAGGTTACTGACAGATGTCATTATAACTATGTGGAAAGTAGTTTGGCGGATGTTGGAGTAGTCCTGGATTTTTTTAGGTTCGGTTTAGGTACAGCAGCCCTATGCTTCTACGTGACATGTACTCTGTTATCTGAGTTTTGTTGCCTCGTCAAATGTTGGGTGATTTCAAGTAGTCCCTGAATCATTGATGGTTAGACACGGGGCACTTTCAATCCCAGTTGCGGTTTTCTTCATGCTCTATCCCACTTTAGGTAGGTGATTTAAAGGTGAATGGTTGCGAGCCGAATGGGTCGAGCAATTCCACTGACGTGGAATTGTTTGGTGCCAATACACGATGCATTGTATGGGGTTTGCAAATCAAAGCCGTCCAATCCATGCTTGATTTCGACTACGCGTCTGGTCGGGAAACTCCGAGTGTAGCCGCATTGGTCTACCCTTTTGGGTAAGTCTTAGTTTGTTTTTGAAAGAAGCAGTTCGTGTTTAAATTCTTTCGTTTTGGTGAATAATAGCCTGTAGGTGGTGATTATTGTTTTGCCTAAACTACTAACATCAGAGCGATCAGGCTTGCGCATATCAAAGCTTGCCACCTCATCCACTAGAAAAACTTCGAATATTCCACTGTTTACAGAAGATGGTGAACATATGGATGAAAAATTCTTGTTGAACCTATAAGTCCTTTTATTGGGTCTTCTGGAGCAAAGGAAGTATAATTCAGGACTATGTTAGAATTTCGGCTACTTCACATTAGCAGTTTCTGTTGATATTGTCAATTCCTTTTTTAAATTCTTCATTGTTATGCTGGAGAATCATTCAGTGTGTTCTACTTTTTGTAAGTAGAGCTTAAGCCCCAGCATACTAGGAGAGCGCTCGTTCGCTTGCAGTTATTACTTCTCCATCGTTTCGCGGTTCAATTTCCCGACAAGTGATTCTTTTCTGGTGTGCTTATCTGACAGCGCTGAAAACGAGTAAACAAAGATTATCTAAGGGCAACAGGAATAAACGGAGGCTCGTTATTTCGACGCAGTTTGTGACCTATCCAAAATTTCTAAGCTGCAGTCCTGCACACCTTTTCTCAGCCTGTCATCGTTTATCGTTCTGTTGAACAGCGAAAACTGTTTTTGCAAATTAGCCGTTGTATTGACGCTACTTTCATGCTTATTAAAGCAACTAATTGCCTTATGTGTAAGTTCTCAATGCCTATGTGTTTTCAATAGTAGTAGTCCTCAGATTTCCCTTTGTGCGCTATATCTTACTAACAACTGTTCCTGGACCTCATTCTACCAAAACGTGTTCTCATGCAGTCGAGCCGGTATCTATCTGAGTTTATTTGGAACTTCGCAGTGATCGAGACTGGCATTGTTTGCGATCGTTGGGCCGTGGACCATGTTAGCAACAACCTAGTAATGGAGTTGTCAGTGATATTATTATACTGTTGATTTAGCAAGGTATGCACGAGCCGAACTGTTTCGTCACCGCGCAAGGAGCTTCCAATTCACCTTGTACTTGACCTGTGTTGTACATACTGCCGATATTCGAACGAAATTCACTACCATGTTTGCCGGGGTTGATGGGTATTTGGGTGATCTACCTGCACCTATCTTATATACGACCTCAGTCTTATGTTCAGACAATCGTGACGTGTGTTCGGACAGTCGGATGTAATGACCTCGAAGGCCTCTCACAAGCGCCTGTTTATTTGTTTCATCACCAATTGACTTCCCGGTTGTAATCCTGTTGTATGCGTAGTCAACGGATCTTGGGCTTGTTTTCATTTGTCTTTCGCTCCAGCGGTGACGGTTGATACGAATAAAACGCGGTCATCTGATTGGCTCACTCCCCCTCACACAAACTAGGGCGTCATCTGTGTTGCCTTGCCTGCGTGCGCCAGTGGCTGACTCATCAAAATGTGTACCGTTTTGTCCGTCACCCTTCAAGAAGTACATGCGAAGGCTTCATCTTTGTTGACCTTACCGTTGTGTAGATTACTGGCACTGCGGTCCCGACAAGAAGCGAACTACAGAAAGGTTGCGTGGACGAGAGTATGTTGTGACCTCTTCTTGTTTACAACCTGACAGATACAACTGATATCCCAGTTCAGTTTTAACCGTTGACCACAGGTCTGTTCACTAACTACTGGGTGAATGTTTTCTCTAGGCTGCCAGCCTTGGTGTGATTTGACAACCCTGGTCGATTTCCAAAAGTGCTATGCCACAGGCTTCACATACCTATCTAGATGTCCTGATTTTCAACTGGCCGTTTTATCTTGGAAACTGAACAACTCTACTGGCGTTCGTCCGAACTTTACATGGTGTGTATTAATGTTGGCTGGAAATACCGTACTTATTGGCTGCATGTCAGCACGATCACATGGCTAACGGCTGCTGAAACCTACAGTTGATCTATTAATCTTTCTGATTCTTATCAAGTTGACAGCCAACAGTTGTGTTGATTGCCCTATGTTCATTTAGAGGTCGCTTTGAACTCATGTGACTGTTCGAGCTGTTACATTCTCTCATCAGCTTGCGGTTGTCTTACCAGTTACTTGTGTGTACATGAATTTAGTCGGTACACCGTGCAGACTGCTAACTTTTTGCATCAATTATTGCTGCGCTTATTGCCGCACACAGTAAATGTATGCGTCCGCGAACCATCGTAACCTTTTCGACTGCTGTGAACAATACTTCTTCGTTCACGGACAACCGTTCGGCAATCGGCAATCGACCTGTCTTGGAAGTCCTAATCGCGGGGTTATCGATTGGAGTTAACAGGACAGTTACTGTGTCTAATCTTGAGACGATCGGGCAACCTGATCATTACTCACAAGCGAAAGTGTTCGGGCGTTTAGATTTGATTATTCGGTCGTGCCTAATGTGAGGTGAATGGCGCAGTGGTCAACACAGTTGCCTCATCACTGGAATGGCCGGAGTTTAAATGCCGGCTGTGGTAAGGATATGCACTACTGACGAGCTCTAATAAGAGCGAAACTCGAGTCTATTGCTTCTTTTCAAAAGAGTCTGGCCGGAAATTCTATCTGAATGCGAAGGCTGCGATCGAATGTGTGATGTTCATCTTGAAAATAAACCAAATCCCCGACTAATCGTCAGTAATCGGAATACTCTTTGCGCGACGGCACCTTTTCTCACTCTCTTCATCCTTGTTCGAAAGAAACCTCTGTTGCGACCACAAACGTTTTTTTGCTGTGTGCTCAGAAGATTCCGCCTCCGCTAAACACTCCCACGCACCCAGTCCTGTGGCATAAACGTGGCTGCTTTCTGTCTGGCTACTCGGTACTCCGACGTACTGTTACCTGAAGGGCCGACGCCCTAGCCGACACAATCCTCTGAAAGGGTGTGGCACGTAGGCCTCACAACCGCCTAAAGATGGCGGAATAAGTAGGTTTACAACGAGGGTCAGCGTTATACAGGAGTCACAATCATTGTGTGGTTCAGTGTGTCTCGAAACAGCCTAGGTTCTTACTCCCATGTGTTCCGCTTTTGAGTCACTGGTAGCATACCCAAGGAAACTCTACATCGCGTGGCCTCACAGGTCGCGCTTTTAGGCCAGAAGTTTCAGATGGTGTCTTCTAAGAAAATCGCATATCCCGTCATTTCGTGGATCAGGGTGTTGTCCAGGGGGCTTTGAACAGTATCCCCAAACCGTCTCTGTTCCATAGTATAAGCGAAATAAATCAGAAGTCAGCCTTTCAACCAACTCCTCGCTTCCAGTTTCTTCCTCATCCGCTTCGTTTATTCACTTCTTCAGACCAGCAGGCCTGGTTAACATCGACTCTGGTGTCTGCACTCTCAAACAGATAAGTCGTCTAGCTGCTCTGGCGTGGACTTTATCGAGCCTACTCCTGGCTGTATGCTGCGTCCAGAACACGCCTCTACGATCCCGGTGTTGTTATTCACTCGGATTTCTCACTAGATAACACAATAGATTAGCGGTTTCTTCTAATTGTCGCACGTAACATTGAGGCCGAATCTCGCGTTCAAGGTGGAGTGGAAAGTGAACTGAAATCTAAGGTAAGTTAGAGCCTGTTGGTTTGCTTTCCAGGACGGTCGCCTGTATACCGTAAAAATGGCATTGTAGTAAAAAGACAAGCCGTCTCCTCTATTTTATCTACATATTACAATTAATTGTTCAGGTGCTTCGAAAAACGGTTTTTGTGTGTCCTTATTCGATTTTTTTAGGTCTATCAGGGCAGTTACTATCTCCTGTTGACGCGATCGGACAACCCAACTATTGTTCATACACGAATGTGGCTGAGCGTCTACATATGATGACTCAATCGTGACCAATGCGAGACTGGTGGCACTGGCGAATACGGTTGCTCTATGAAAGCGTGACCGGAGTTCTAATCCCGGCTGTGATAAGGATGTACACTACTGACTACTGTCATCCGGTGGTTACCAGTGACGACTTATGAGAGTGGGTGAACACAGCAATCAATTCATATCCGAAGTTTAACAGCGGTGTCGAAAAATTCTTTGAACGGACCCCAAGATTATAAATTAGTTCGTGTGCTAATGGCTCTACCTGAAGTGTAAGCAGGCCATCCGTACTTAGTCCAACGATATTAGCCTCGGAAGATTCCTGAAGAGCGGTTCGGAAAATGTAAACGGGGGAGGGGTGATAAGGTAGACCAATCCACGAGGTCACATAGCCGCATTCGTAGCAAAATTCAGTCACAGGACGAATGCCTAATGCTACCTTGAACTACCAGTTATCGGTCATTTGCTTAGACGGTAATTTTCCTTATGTCCGTGCAAACAAACGAGTTTGACTGAAAATACGATTGAGAAGCATTCTGGACTTTATTGGCCACCGGAAGTGGTATCTTGGTACGCAGTGCTACAGAGGCCCCTACGGAAGCCTGACCAGGAAGGAAAGCGCTGCGAAATACCTGCCAACATCGTGTGGAGCATTCTCCGTGTACATTATGTGCACTATGGAACCAGCGTCGCGTAGAAATGTGGGATTCATCCACGAAAGCGTCAGTGAACTGCTGAGTGTCAGTGACATCTGTAATGAATTGAACAGTATTTTCACGTTGTCCAGGTGAACAAGTCTTTGTCTACTTTCGTTGATGGCAAATCATATGCCTCTCGTTCTTTACAAGTTGCTACCCGGCGGACTGACCAGGTTGCGGTGAATGAGGGCTGATAACATGGCCTTGGTAACATCAGCCCCACTGAATCCTGCCAGTGACCCCATTTATGATAGATGAGTAACAAGGGAAATGCTGTGATCCCTAAGTCGTTGTAAACAGGTGACTTGACAAGCTCAGTCTGTCATCAAGGGAGGTCTTACTTTATCCGTGCCGGTGTTCGAAATAATAACGGAACGATGGGTCGTTTTCAGCGGTCCGTAAGCTGCATGCAGCAAACCAACTGGACCTCCGAATCTTGCTGCCTACAAATTATGGATGGGCAGTGAAGAGGAGATAGTGCAGAGTGACACTGCAAGCATACTCGACTAGGCGGGGAGTGGTTTCAACGGGCTACATGGTGTCAGTTGACACCACTTCGTCCACTAGTTCCAACATGTCAAGATGTCACTTTTTACTACCTCCGCCTTACTCGGCAACCTGTGACAGTATACATACATTCACTTTACAATTGATACATCGTCTGACGGACTGAAGGAGCTTATGTTGTTCGTGATTTGCGTAGATAAAATGGGCATTAACCAGTCACACGATACAATTTTAATGGAAAAATTACTTCGGCATATTGGGCTGAGGCAGTACCGGTGGCGATGGAATGATAAGTTCTGACAAGAGCGAAAACCCAGTCCAGTTCTTCTGTTCGCAATCACCTGACTGAAACATCAGTTAGAATGCGATATCCTCGATCAGTTCTCAGAGTTGTTCAATTTATGTGAAATCAAAATCCCACACTACTCACCAGTAGACAGCCTAAAGAGTCAAACACGGTCGTGCTCGCTCACGGTGTGAACATTCCAGTGGTATACATCAATTTGTTTCTACCATTGCACGCCTTCTTTGAGTGTATGATGCACGCAGTCCCAAATTCAGTAACTTGAGGCGTCGCACAGCCGTTCACCCGTGTTCACTTGAAGACAATACTTGCAAGGTGTCTGTGCGGCAAGTTTTGTCCTATGGATGAGAGATCTGGCCGAGTGGTGTGTGTGGATTCACGGTCAGTTGTTCTGTTCTCCGTCAGCTCTTCTGCATCAAATAAGCTGATTGGGTGTGCAACTCGATAGTGTCTTGGTACATGTTCGTAAGGTGTGTTTGTTCACTACTGGTGGTAACCGTGCTAGTGGAAATCCGCAATCGTTGATGTTTGGGCTACGTACTCCGTGTGCTGACGGTGCGTCTGTCGTGCTGCGGATTGTTCAGTGTTACTGTTGATTATTGTAAGAAACCTCAAGGTGACCAGACGATGTCCGGATCAGGAGTTATAATATCATTAACCATGCTGTTAGGCGATGTTTGGTAGATGTCCGCTCGTTTGCGTGACTTGAGATTATCCACATCGTAAACGCGCTTGATATGAAACTTCATCGCTGGCATGTATTTACAAAGCTGTAGGCCCGTTTTCTGTTCACAAATCTCCGTTTCCTCATTTTGTTTAAAATGCATGGTACACACGGGTGAGTTTTGAAGCTGAAAATGCCGATGTTGATGCCACCGCTGGTCAGACATCTTACTACTCAAAATGCGGTTGTTAAATTTACTATGCAATTGCTTTATTGTGAGTTATTTCTTTTGGTTTTCTTTGTCGAGATCCATACTGTCAATTTTTTTACGTTCACAGCTTCCGCGATTTTGGCACTCATTATTCCGTCTTACTAAACATGTTGTTGTACAGAACGACAGCTGTTAAAAGGACGATAGATTTCTACTGGTTCACTGAACTCAGAACTTTTCATGTACCACTTCAAAGGACGGAGTTCCAGCCTACGCCACCCTTGGATGAGATAAGGACATTCTGTTTCTTCTACCTTCAGATTGTAGTTTTTCTTCTAGATCCTCTACAACGGGCACATGTTCGGGCTCCCACTGTCCGCATTTTTCGACGAACAAGTCGGTGAACGTCTAGCAATCACATTAGTTCTTCACAAGTAAACCAAGTTTTGTTAAGCTCAAATAATTCCGCCCTCGTCCTAGATCACCTCTTAACTCCTCTGTGGAGTTTCAGCCGTGTCATATTTGTTCTTTTGCCAGGCTAGTTTGCTTCAGTATTTTACAGCCTAGTTCGGGTCAGGACTGTAAGTTAACGAAAGGAACCCAGTATGGCTTGGCCGTGTGCTTATGGACGCTGTTTAACTGGAAGATAATTCATCTTTATGAATGTGGTATAGAAAATAGGAGTCCATACCTACTGGGTTGACATCAGCGCTCACTTTTCGATCACCTTCCAAAACGACTAAATTAGTCACCGACCTTTCAAAACTGACCGCGTATCATGGGCACTCGTCAATCACCCCCCTGTTCTTGCCTACCCAACCTCATTCATTATGTAGGTTATGTTAGTACACCATGCATCATGGCCATAGACTGAAATTTCTTTGTCACTTAAGTCTATCTAAAAGGCGCAGACAAAATCTCACCAGACGATGCATCTTGTGATGTCGCGAAATTGAAAATACTAGACTGTCACTAACTGCCTGTAGTTGGGATTAGGTTGACTACCTATCCAACCCTCGTTTACCGTTAAAGCTTCATCTACAGCCCAGCGATTTTCGTTTGACATGTGCCTGTGTTCCTTGACAAACTCTACAACACATACTTCAGTTCTAGCCATGGAGTAATTGCGATTCTCTTCTTGTTTCTTTTTATACGTTCAAAATAAACGCATATCGAATCTTTCTACATTGTTGTGATATGTGGTGGTCTCAACCGGTTAGTCATGAATAGTAAACATTATGCCATACTGCAACAGCATTATTTGTGAAGTAATAGATGACTTTATATATTTCCCTCGGGCTGTATGGCACAGCACATTCTAGCTTGGAACACTAAGCATACTTTTATTAATCTGGCCATGCTAACCCATTGCTCTTGTCTGTTCTTTTCCGCGATGTTTCCCACCTCTTTCATCAACAGCGAGTCTTCTCAAATTAAGGCCTATTGGGGATCGAAGGAAGTCTTCTTTCCAGTCTACAAGACCCTAAAAGAAGCCATATGGAAACATCAGGAAGCCAGTATATTGGTCAACTTTGGCTCTATGCGCGTTGCCTACGATGTGGCCATGGAAGCTATGTCGGTGGATCAGAACCACTCTAAGCCTAGTGCGACGTGTAACGGTTACTGCACCAGCTCAGCCCAACTAAGGTGTATTGCCATAATCGCGGAAGGCATTCCGGAAAACTTCACTCGTCGGCTCATCTGCCGTGCCAAGGAACGCAATGTTCTTCTTATCGGTCCTGCAACTGTGAGTTGCTCATCAGAGTCTTTTAATGTTCCTTTGGTTTGGGTAGCTGTTTGGTACGTTTCATTCGATAACTGTTTGTTGGTACGATATGGAGCGTTTCTTATTTTCTTCTCTCTGGTTCGCAAATCCGCATTTGGTCAGTCGATTTTCTTCGTTCAGATTTGTTCGATGTATAGAACGGGCTTAGTTTTTCTGGCTACCGTTCTGCGACCCCAACTATTTAGATGCTGTCCCCCACCTATTTTGGCATAACGTTTTACGGGTTTTGTATTAATTGTCCTAGAGGATAGAAGCTTTTTACCTTAAGGCTGGTGATCTCGAAGCGGGTGACGAATAGTTGGCTTCGCTGGCGTGAATATGACCATTTTCTACGTCCCAAAATACTTACTGAGCCAAGTTGGTGATGACCCTAAGGAAGCTGTTTCGCGAATGTCTCCATTCTCTCACGTGCAGCTTGATTGTTTATAAACGACTCTATCATTTCTTGCTTTCTCATCGACCGCTGGACACGAAAACAAACAGGGCTTCTTTTGCCCAACGGATCAGACACAAAACGGATTGGCATGACCATCAAAACCGTGTGCTCAAGCATACTCTATCAAAGTAACATCAATGTCACTGTTAGCTGGTTGTGTGCACAGTGAGGTCGGCGATCACAATAAATGACCATTTTTCAATAGATTTTTTCTCGACACATCCAATTAGTGAACGAACGTTCAGGATCAATGCAATTGCCGGTCACCATCTGATTTTCGGAATTTGCTGACGTAGTTTCACATTTGCATTCATCGAAGCTGCTTCCCGGTAGCGCCATTTCTCTAGTCAATCGATTGGAGTGCACTCACTTTTCATTGCGCCGTGGTTTCAACCAGTGCTACCCAACATAATTTCTTCCGGCGGTTACGCATGAATTTACATATGTATATATATATATATGTATAGTGGGGCGTTTAATGTTTAGGAATTGGAATTTTTGCACAGCCGGTAAGCAGAAATGCAGGTGGCCTCATCAAACAAAACTTCGCGTTGTAGGTTCTTAAACTGTGATATTTCTTTCATCTAAATAAAAGCACATATGCTCCATATTTTCACAGATTACAGTTAGATTAGTGTTCGTTTGCGTTTGGGCCTATGCACGAAGGCTTCATCCATTAAATTGGACTGTTTTGTTCGCAGTTACCGGGCTATCGAGTTTCAGTATTAACCATCCTGTCTTGCTAGCTTCATCCTGGTCTCTCTTGCTATCTTGACTTGGGATGAGGCTTCTATAGTGCATCGATCTAGAAGCCACTACTGACTAGAGCTTCGGGCCTTGCAGGTATAACTATGTCAGATAGGCCAGATGGGAACAGTCAGGCAGGGTTGTGTATCACAGTATTTCTCGTGTATGAGTGGTTAGATAGGAAGGCAAAATCCCATAAACATACGGCAGAAGTATTCCTGTAGGTGTTATACTTTATTCTCCCGATTGACCCAAAGAGCACTTCTGTAGCCCAACGGTTGACTTTGATTACTGGCGTATTGTTCTAGCAATTACGAAGATTTTTTGGTGTCATTCAAATAACTAATATGATTTTGAACACCTCCACTTCGTGCAGCAATAGTGAGAATCAGACAGCATTGTCTTATTGCTACATGCAATGTGTTATAACGCGGAACGACCGAGCGAATGCAATCAAGCTGTAACGATCCCTACGACGCAGTACTACTGTACGCGCTGTTGTAACCCCGAATAGCCCATACCCAAGGAGACTATGGGGGGGGGGGAAACACTGGTCTCCAGAAAGAGAGCTTTTACTGTTTCAGTCCGAAGAGAAATTGCAAGCACAGATCTTGCATATTTACAGCTCGTCAAACGACCTTGTGAACACTGTTCAACGAAGTGTATGAAAAGCGTCCTAGGTCATAAACCGGCGAATTAGCGCCCAGTGTGTAAATCGGCGTGGGAAATGAAAATGATGGTGCAATAATGGCGCGAAAAAGAGGAATTCGAATTTACAAAAGTAATAAACGTTCATTACCGGTTAACTGGACAGTTTTTTGGGATATTTAACATCCCAACACACGGTTATGGGAAAACAGAGCAGCACACTGGCCAGTCAAAACTCGAGAACACTTGTCATTCAATGGCAAAAGCAAATGCTCTTGTTTTTTTTAATAAAAAGGTGATGTTTTCCCAATAAATGGAAATTGCTTAGTGCCGTTCAGACATTTGTTCTGATTTCCTCTCGGTTGGGTAGCCCAGTACGCGACAGTCTCACGTGTATTTCATTCACATTTCTTATGTGAATGAGAAATCTCGTTGTTTTTTAGTGCACATATCCATTTCTGATTGCATATTTTAACTTTACTAAGTCGTCAGCTCATAACCCCGATTCCAAGTTTGCCTGCGTACGTTTTTTTTGCATGCCATAAATCAACCGTCATGATAGTTAAATTACAGCTTGCTTACGCGGTTTTTATCGAAATAATGTTTTTGTCCATCTGTAACAGGTTGGTGGTGTGAAGGCTGGATGCTTCAAAATTGGCAATACCGGCGGCATGGTAGACAACATCATAGCGGCCCGTTTGTACCGTCCAGGAAGGTAAGTGAGCTAAATGCCTCTGGAAGTTGTAGACTGCCCTGCTACTTCTGCAGACTCTGATTGTCAGAAGTGATTAGTTTAAAGCAATCTTCTGCCTCGCCCACATATGTGTTTTATGCTGTTGGTGGTGGTACCGTGTTTACCGCAAGTGTGCATGTGCAGCTAACCTAACAAACGCATCTTCTCACGCGTGTGACCTTTTCTGTGTCAGCGTCCTTCCTTTGATTGGCAGTCTGGTAGACATGATGCGGGCATACTCGAATTGCAGTTAAGTGTGACCTCCTCAAGTTGTTTATGTCATTTCGATCAGTTGTGTTGAATTTGGACTTGACCAAGTGGTCTCAGAATGCACTGCTACGTTCGGTAGTTTTTCTACATCGGTCGCTAACAACCAATCGATTTACACTCTCCAACTATATCGTCTGGCCTGTTCACTTTCTGTTTGGAGCACACCTTGTACAGCGATGTGCTACAGTTATTTTGACGAATTCGTCCAGGTTTGTGCTGTAGACACCAGATGTGTTGGAACAAATGTCGTGATCAAAAGGGAAAAGTTTTGATCAACCCCAGCTCTCCCTCTCTATGGTCCACGTTGGCAGTGATTCTATCTACATATATCAGTAGTTCTCAAAAAACGGCAAATGAATGATTCTACCCGATCAGTTTGATATTCGTGACGAGCTATGTGCCTGAACAACTAAATTTTTAAGAGGGACTGCTTAGTCCACCCTCGCGCTCTCGTTCAAGTCTACTGTGTCTGGGACAACGTCCACCGCGAAGCTAATCCGAATCGCAACTGTGGGAAGCTACCTCTGCTGCACGAGGCGGCGGCACGTGTCATTCTTCTGTGGAGACTCTCCGTGTCGATCTGAATAGGGGAGGAGACTTTTCCATCTTCAGTAGAATTTTGTCCTCTCATTTTGTAACGAGCTTCATTTTTCCTTGCTAAGCGAACCTCTGTTTGAATGACTGTTTGGTTGAGGAGTGAAGCCAGTAGCATCAAGAAACGGTTTCTACACCTTCGCAGGCGCATGCAACGTGTAACGGTTGTACTATGAGAAAGCTTAACCGAGAGCTGGTAACGGAAAAAACATGTATTAACGCACGCCCAATTGAACACAGCACATCAAACTGTCGAATTGAATAAGAATTTTGCGCCGTTATATAGGTAGGTGATTTGTTCACACTGTGTACGAAGGGTGAGCCGCAATAAGCAGGGCCTCCGCGAGCCACGGTAACCGTTTGTTGAGGGCTATGTAAATGATTGCACATTCCTCGGTAGAGTTGTTTCGATGTTACTTTTGTAAGTTTTTTTTTTGACACAATAGACATCACCAGTTGTTTGTTTTGTTCGTCGAATTTTCAAAGTAGTGCACTGAATGTGCCGAGATAACATTGACTTCGTAACCACTTTTTCTGGACTAGATCATACCCTCACCTCAACCCTCGCTATAAAGTCATCATAACTAACCGTCAATTTTCATCATGGTTGTAATGTGGTACTCATAGGTACACACACCGGTAAATACAACTTACTTTTTTCAACTTCGAGTGAATAGGTATTCATCTGATGATGACTTTGTACAAACTACTCAACGGCGACTCAGTTGACACCTTATGGGTTCACGGTAATCCTGAGAAAAATGCAAAATGTTGCTTTTCAAAACTAACTAATATTGAAAGTTTATTTCAACCCGATGATTGATTTGCGTTTGTTGCAAAGGTATGTAAAGCGCCGGGTAAGCGCCACAATGTGTAATGTTGAAAAACTCGAAAATATCTGAAGATTTTCACCAAATTACTTCCTTTTTTGCTCCATCTCAATATAACTTGCACAATAGAGGTGCACTTTTTGAGGTGACAATCCTACGCTTGAACACATGTTCAAAAACCGTGCTGTTAAAGTTGTCGAATTCGGTTTGAACAGCTTGTGAGACCACGTCGCTAATTCTAAACGTTGCAAATTCTCTTTTCGTTCTTGAGGGTGACAAAACCCGCTGTGCACAAATTCAATTGAACAAAGCCTGCACCCGTACTCGAATGAATTGATTTCAGAATTGGCCAAGGCATCCGTGATGCGTGTCTACTCATGAACACTTGTATCGTCATGGCACGAATCATCAGCAAATATCAATTTGTAGCTACCTTCACTGAGACCAGTGTACTATGCAGACTTCTCAGGCTAACCTTCGTCTAGGTCGACTACGGCTGTAGTCTTTAAATAAAACCGCGGGCATCGCCTTTCCGGTCGTGCTATGGTGTTCGAATTTCTTTTTGAACGACACCTTAACTGTTCTCTATTTTACGAATTTGCGTCGTGCATGTTCCCTCCGACGTTTGCACGATTTCTTCGAACGCCGCGACATTTAATCTCACCAGTTGATAGAATTGGCAGTAGTCGATATTTGAGTCGTTCAGCACTGCTGTTTTACGATCCCTCTCGTTTGGTATGTCTGTGATTCAGACGTTTACAGCGATAACTTCTGAAAACTGTGCTTGATCATCTTATCAGAGCTTCGCTGTGGTTCTTTTGCCCAGTCCACTGCGGCATCCAGACGTGCTCATCCTGTGATGTACAGATGAACTCATCATCTGCCAATCACTGTAGACTAAATGCTACGCTGCTGGCAAATTGCTCAAAGTATTTTTCATCCTCCCCATTCAAATTTAGGGAGAAAATCATGGTTCAGTACCATGTTAGAAAGTTCGGTTCTGATTTTGACAATGCGGTCTTCACGTGAAACATTACAAAAAGAAGTAAATGGCGCAACTTTTGTGATCCCCTGCAGTAGCACACACAATACATTATTAGGTATTTGTCTGGCATTATGCGGCACGT
The DNA here is from genome assembly GCA_008508345.1 of Paragonimus westermani. Lineage (NCBI taxonomy): Eukaryota > Metazoa > Platyhelminthes > Trematoda > Plagiorchiida > Troglotrematidae > Paragonimus > Paragonimus westermani. Next base: position 106,497 of record QNGE01001523.1, on the reverse strand, counting down.
TTGGTGAACATGTGTTTTAGGCTACGGACCAAATCAGTGACAAGCCCATTGACAAAATTGTATTGAAATGGTTAGAACCAACCTGGTCACGAGTAAATCAGAGGAGGGACCACCTAAAAGAGTGAATGAGTTACACAAAATGTGGCATTTTTACCACGGGGTAACAGTAAAGTTACTTTGGTAACACACCATGACGAGTAATTCAACAGGATAAAAAGAAGCCACTCAACATTCTGGGCTACGACCAAAAAGGCAAACGTCGAATTATTGAAAAGAGGTCAATGTCATGGTGTCATCATAAGAGCTCACTGGAACGTAGGTCTTCAAGGAATTTGACAGGTTTCGAAGTCAGTGTCATGGTCGTTCCAACGGATGTTGGAAGAATCTGCTTGTATTTCACGTCTCCAAAAAGTGGAAACCCTGTCTAAATATTTTGCTCAGCATTACAAAACAGATGGGTGTCGGTCCTCCCTGGTGTTTGTTTGTCTGTCCTATGGGATTACCTCCTGGCTGTTACTTCCAAAATTGCAAAGCGCCTGAAAGTAATCAGTACAGTCAGGTACATTGACACTAAAGCTTACTGTACGGTTCTTCACACTTAAAGTTCAGAACACAGGGAGGAAAATCGCACCCTGTAGAACCCGTCGGTTGTTTTACATGGTTTGCAACCATTTATATAGTATATCCGAGAAGTGGCTTCTGGGTTATTTAAGAAATAATGAGTCCAGTTTCCTCTCTATGAGTTCTGATGTAGTGTAGGAAAGCAAGCGTCCGTTATGCGCCACTGTAATCCGAGAAGCTGCAACATGGACTAAATGATAACGGATATATCCGTTTGTCGAAACACCTGACGTCAGTGACCATCTAATGTTGGGCTAGCACGTCAGCTTGAATATAATTTACCAGCTAGGGGTGGTCATCTAACTTTGTGATGACCGTTCTCGTATTTCTGTGCAGGGTTCTTTTTTTCCAACGTTGTACGTTTTTCCTGTATTGAAGCAGGGGATTTTGGGGAACTTATCCGTTACAGCACGTTTGTTAGGATTATCAGAACATTGGGCGCATTTCAACGTTTTCACCAAACTTTCTGTAACACCGTTGTGCCATGGATACTGGAGCACCGTTCACAAATGACGGCACCCGATATTGTGTATTCACTTTTTCATTTCAGCCGATTGCAATTGCGATCCCTGCTCCCTTACCAAGGCTTATGGAATCCTCTGCTGTCTGAAGCACTTACGGAATGGTATCATGGTAACTGAAGTAGAGCGTGAAATCACAGTGTAGCGAGAAGGCGTCCAATAAAGCACAATCTTTATTGTCCACTACGCTAGTCCTCATGCTACGCGCGCGCTCGCGTTTATTAGTCATCATTCCGGACCACAACACCCCCAGGTTTCCGCTCACGCATCGTATGCACTTCTGCCTGGTTTATGTGCGTGATCGGCGCCGTCTATCGGGGGTTTTTCTGCCTGCCATTCTTCGCCTGTTGGTCCGATTTCGTTGAGCGATGACTCGTCCGGTTGCTCTTGTTCTCCTCCATCTATCTCCACTGGCCTCTGAGCGTAGTCCACGACCGCTTCGCGATATTCATGCTAATGTTGGAATAATCGCGCCTCCGATTTCGTCGTCCCTTCTATTTTCCCTGCCATGTCTCACCGGTCGCTCCCGCCGTCCCCGATCCGCTCGTTGTGAGGTTTTGGACGTGCCTCCCCCTCGTCGAGGTATTCCACCGAGTGTTGGAATACCCACACCTCCGGCCTGAGTATCCACCACAATAGTGACTACTGGTCGACTTGGTCTAAAACTGTACACATGCCCACGTTGCCACGGTAGTTAACTGTCTGGCCATAATGTGGTGGATTGTCAGGTCGGAGGTGCGAGTTTTCGAACGCTCGGCCGAATACCTCAACGCGGGGGGAGGTACGTTTGAAGTTTGTCGAAACACCTGACGTCAGTGACCATCTAATGTTGGGCTAGCACGTCAGCTTGAATATAATTTACCAGCTAGGGGTGGTCATCTAACTTTGTGATGACCGTTCTCGTATTTCTGTGCAGGGTTCTTTTTTTCCAACGTTGTACGTTTTTCCTGTATTGAAGCAGGGGATTTTGGGGAACTTATCCGTTACAGCACGTTTGTTAGGATTATCAGAACATTGGGCGCATTTCAACGTTTTCACCAAACTTTCTGTAACACCGTTGTGCCATGGATACTGGAGCACCGTTCACAAATGACGGCACCCGATATTGTGTATTCACTTTTTCATTTCAGCCGATTGCAATTGCGATCCCTGCTCCCTTACCAAGGCTTATGGAATCCTCTGCTGTCTGAAGCACTTACGGAATGGTATCATGGTAACTGAAGTAGAGCGTGAAATCACAGTGTAGCGAGAAGGCGTCCAATAAAGCACAATCTTTATTGTCCA
>QNGE01001523.1:32522-103851 GCA_008508345.1 Paragonimus westermani | reverse complement strand
GATCGGACCAACGGGCGAGGCAGGGCAGGCGAAATACGACAGACGGCCAGATCGGAGGCGTGGTTTTTCCAACATTCCGAGGAACATCTCGACACGATGTTGGAATACGGTCAAGGCCAACATTAGGTGGATGGCGGACAGCACGAGCAGCCGGACGAGCCATCGCGCAACGGAATCGGACAAACAGACGAGGGATGGCAAGCGGAAAACCCTCTGATAGAAGGCACCGGTCACACACGTAAACCGGTTAGAAGTGCACACGACGTGAGAACGGAAACCGGGGAGTATTGTGGATTTGAATTATGACCCATAAACGAGAGAGCGCGCGTTGCATGTGACTGGCGATTTGGACAATAAAGATTGTGCTTTATTGGACGCCTTCTCGCTACAATAAGACCCAGTTCATCGTCGCTTTTCTTGTGCATTGACCCGATTATCTGTTTCTTACTATGTTTAAGATATCTGGCTACCAATATCCTTATCCAGGCAATTAATTTCACTTACTACACGCACAACGGACATGCTTGTAGATCATTTAATACAGCCTTTCTCCGTGGTGGTGAAATGATCAACTGATATCTCTGATGCGACGCACCATTATGTTATGTCGACGGCTTCTCTTGACTTTATATTGGTACTGAACTTCTCTTCTCATGCAGTGATACCAATCCCTGGTCATCGTGGATATCGTCGTGTTATGTTAGCTTCTAGTTTTCTTTATCAGATTTTGTCGGCTGATTAGGACGGCTGACATAGCCTTAGAGACAAGCCTCAGAAGGTGAACAACGGGAATATCATAACGCGAAATCTGTTCGCGGAATCCGCCTACTAATACGATGGTTGATTTCATAATCGTATTGTTGCAATGGGTGATCAAGTAAGTGCTGTAGTTCTTGATGAGCTTTGACGACTTTGTGCCATCTCCTAACAATCCAAAGTACAGTCAACACCTCGTTCTGTGTTTGTGAATAACCCTGTTCTGCCCCAGTCAATAATCGCTATATACTGGTGATTGGATATCATTCCTGTTCCAAGTTTGCGCTGGTACCGATACTGAAAACATGTAAATTGGGGCTAACGTCGGTCTTTTAGCTACATCTTGTATGGACTGACACAGAAAATCCTCGTCTACTTGGGTTAATGTCCAGATTTCTACTGTTTAAACTGGTAACGTTCGATTTTTTGGCAGATCTCCTATCTGAACGAGGATACTACGGAGGACAGCCCACCGTTGATCACAACTCATCTTGATTCTTCGATGGCGCAACAGTCGCTCTATCGATGTTTGTCTAAACTGTAGCAACTGACATACTATTCGAGCGATAGAGAGTTGTACTGAAAAAATTCCCCGTCAAGCACTTCATAAATCGACTCCAGTGGAACCTCTAGTACGCGTTGTGTAGGTCAGTTATAAATAGCACAGCTACCGGTCAGTTTTCATAAAACCTTCTGGCTCCTCGGTTGTCGTTGCTCATGTTTTCAGTCTCGGCTTCGGCGTCACAGATTGTAGGTGACTTACTATCTTCTCTCCTAGCAACAACCATCGGCTGTCCATACTATGATGGGTGACTAGATGGGAGGCACGATTATTACAAAACTCTGTTGAATATCTGAACGCGGCCGTAGGATATGTCCGAAAGCCCACGGCAAGTGGATTGCGGGCAATGAGAACGATCGGATGAGCCGTTTGCTCAATTAAATCGGAATAACGGAAGCGAAATTTTTTGTATAGAAAAAACCACAACAGAAAACATCAACCACACAAAAATCAGGCAGAAGTGAACCTGATCTGTGATCGGAAACCGCCGCTGCGTTGTAGACTGCAATTCTGGTTCATAGACGCGAGCGCACGCGTGACGTGGGAGTGTGAGTTAGACGATCGAGATCGTGCTTTGCTGTGATGCTAACCTACTAAATTATACGGTTTTTCTTTAGCCTGTTGAACGCTTTGTTCACATGTTCTCAGTCCGTCAAGTATTATCAGGCGCTTCAGAAAAACTTAGTTTCTTTCCGCCTCAGTTTTGCTGGCTGTATGCTCGTTTATCTCGGGCTGTGTTCACTCTGTACAATTAAGTTGAATGGTTGGGATCAATTTTTGTTAGTATTCACTGAAATAGCGCAAATAAGGAGCGCCAAATCTATTCACCCATGAATAGTTAAGTTCTTTTCTGATGCTATTGGCCGCACTATAATCATTTTGGTTTCATTTGTCTTATCCAAAGGAGTTGAACGATGAACGTCAACTCCATATATTTCATTCGCTGCTGATCTCAGCTAAACATGGGAATCCGGGCGACCTAGGAATAGTTCTGGAACGGGTTTACAGCTTATGTGCACGACAACTCAATACTCACACCCCGATTTGTTTCTAAACTGTTTGTAAATAAACTGCTGGAAATTCACTGGCAACGTGTAAGCAGAACTAGGCTGTTTCGCAACATTTGCCTCTCCAACCTGACTCAGTTGACTACCGATTTTTACGATCTTATCTTGACAAGATTTACTGCTTAACTGGAATATATCGTTAGGAAATAGACAAAATGATCGTAAGCATAGCTGGTTGCAAGAAACTCATGCTATTCGGGTCAGGGTAGACGACTGATGTCTGAAAAGACAGCTGAAAATTGTGTTTCAGTTGAGTTCTCACAAAAGTGCGCACCTTGGGCTTCTGAGGCAGTATGACTTTCAAATCAGCAGTTGCAGCTTTCGCTTCACTCTTCTGTTGCTAAGTGTTTCGGGCTTCTCAGGACCTCGTGTCTTGTTTAAATAAGTATTATAGCTTAAAGTCTGTATTATTGACTCCACCACTCACTCTATCTCGCAGACGCTGCTCCATTTTGTCTCCAAAATTTCATCGGTGCGCTTACTTTCACGTGAGAAACTCACGTGGACTGATGTTTGTTGGACGCAGTATTGAATTAAATGTTGAACGTTCTGCGAGCTGGAGATTGGCGGGAAGCACTCGCCCTAGTGATAATCTCCTCATCCCATCAATTGGCGAACAGTTGGGCTTTCAGCTAGGCCAGATTTTTCAGTAGTGATCATAATACGACTGCCGGAATTATCGAGGGATATCGATTGGTTTTTCTTCGTTTCGATTAATGGTGCACTAAAGTTCGAACCTTTCGACTCATTTGTCGACTTCACTCGGTCTCTTCTGAATATATTTCTGTTCATTTGCGATCATCTCCATTCTGCGAAGCCAGTTCGACACCCGGAATTGGAGACCGCCTCATCTTATCCACCAAATGGTTCGGGAGACAGACTGCATCGTCTGAATTTCTTGAAGCAATAACGTTGAAATCCACAAACGTTACTTTCAAGTACTAATTCAGGTGTGCGTTGCTCGAAGCTCAGGGTTGGCAAAATAGCTACCTCCTCACCATATAGTTGCAAATTGGAAATGCAACTTTTTCGATTGCATCAAAGGTGGTTCAGCAACTTTACGCAGCAGTTTGTTTTGCGTGCCTTTTTTTCTTCGCTTTCTACAATTTATAAAACTCTTACATACATGTTTTTAAACTGGTCAGATTAGACAACAAAAATGAGTTGTCAGTGAGGTCCTGCTTCAAATATTTCACAGCTTGATAGTATATGATTTTGACCCATGCTCTAATGTCTTGATTTAAAGTTTTCTGAGTGCGAATTTCGAAATGCAAATGGGTTTTCATCATTCTTTTATCTTATTCCACTATTTTAGTGTTGCTTACGTTTCACGTTCGGGTGGGATGTCGAACGAATTAAATAATATCATCAGTATGAATTCGGACGGCGTGGAAGAGGGGGTGGCAATCGGTGGTGATCGATATCCAGGAAGCACCTTCCTGGATCACTTGTTGCGGTACGAGGCAAATCCTAACGTTAGCATGATGGTCATGCTGGGCGAGGTCAGCGCTGTTCAGTCATATCCAGACTGCTTGCCATCAAATACATATCACGTAGCCCTGGCTAAATTTCGTTGTTTGTCACGTAATTGTGCCGCCGGTTTATCAGTGTATGTTGGTAAAACATTTTTGTGTGTAATTCACGTCTAGTTGTCAATTGCATATCAGACTGCGTCTTTCAGGTGTACGTCTTTGTGTCCTCTCAGCCTGTCAGGTCGGCGCTTACACGAATTGTGTTTGGCATCCATAATCTTTTCACACGAAAAGTGTCTGATGGTTCACTACTGATAGGTGTGCTAGCGCTTCTGAATCATTCCATCTTCGAACAGTGCATATAAACGGATTGTTCATCGTCAGTTATGCGATTGTAACGTTCTGCTACACGATTTCAGCAATGATTGGCTTAACAAGCAAGCGGCTTCGGTCAGACTGCCTTCCTCGATGTGTGTAGCTACTGGTGAGCTCAAACCTGTAGACATTATTAATATTCCTATTAAACAGTGTCGTCTGATTATACTGTGACTCTAAACAAATAATACGCTTGCGTATATTTCTTCAACGTGTGATTTTTGAGTTTCCTTTGTTCTCTTGTTTATTGTTCAGAATTCATCTGATTGATAGTTATGCGGACTTGATCACACCCTAATCGTTCCACGCTGTCTCTAGTTGATTGTGCGCCCAGCCCTGAATCAAAACATCACAGCCTTAAAGCCTACCACGTAGTCATTGCTTCTCTTATCAAACTGTTTTTCATCCAGGTTGGAGGCACCGAGGAGTATGCGGTAGCCGAGGCAGTCCAATCAGGGCGGATTCGCAAGCCGATTGTTGCTTGGTGTATCGGTACCTGTGCTCAACTGTTGGCTGGCTCATCTGAAGGTATTCAGTTTGGTCATGCTGGCGCGTGCGCCAATTCGGTTCGCGAGACAGCCACTGCCAAGAACGCTGCTCTGGCTGCTGCACGCGTTCATGTACCACCGAGTTTCGACGAGCTAGACACTATGATTCGGTGCGTTTGTACCGTTCTTTATGCCCAGTTGTTTGTTGACCTTATTGCTAGCTGGTCAGCGGACTGCCAATCGGTTCCATATGATTCCGCCTAGGTATAACCTGCATTAGTCTGTTGCCTTGCTCGTTGTAGCCTCGTTCCGATTATAAGGAAAGCATTTCAACTACGCTTCTGGATTCCGTTTCTCATTGACGGTTCGGTGGTCTGACCGTGCATTCACCCTGTGTTAATCGGTACTTGTTGTTCATGCTTTTAAGGCTTTTGTTTGGTATGTTCTCTGTAAATGCTTTGGGTGTTCAGTTGCCTCCGGATTGTTGATTTATTCACCCGTAACGGCCATAAGTTCGATCAGGCGGTACTCATGTTCGGGCCTCCATTCAGCGCAACGATTGTCTGGAATATCTAAGAAGACGAAAAATTGACCAGAAAGCTCAATGTTAAGTGGGCGAACTGGAAATGTTATGAATGCAGGTACGCCATTGACTGCGGCAGATTACCATCTCTGTTGGTGTTTCTAGCCAACGACTTGTGCGAACATGAGGGCTCCAGCCGGCCAGATGATACCTATGCACTTTACTGAACAAGATAGTCGGGTTTTTCATATTTCATGACGTCCTTGCTCAGTTATCATGCGGAGTACATGACCCAACAATCGCGGACTGCGTAGCCTGATCAGTTGACCAGTAGTTCGTTTATCCCGAAATACTCATTAGTCAGTGACCATGTTGCATGTTGATTTATGCCAACTGTCCAAGCCAAAGCTGGTCACATACAGCAGGTTTGTGGGTTGTTGGAAAATGAGTCAAGTATTGTAGGTTTTGTTTGCCTCCCTAATAGAAGCCTCTTAGTGCGCTCAGTCATCTGTTGGCAGCATCTGGAGACTGCGAATACTCCAGCTATATGGCCTAACTGTTACAGTTCCTGTAGTGAATCATACATGGAGTATTTACAAATTATTGGGAAGTGTTCGGATACTTGTTTGTGACGATATGTTGTGTGCAAGGTGTTGTTGTCCTTTATTTTTGCATATATGTTGCGATGCGCCTCTCAGGATAGGACTGACGGGACACCTCTCTCACACCTGCTGAAACGCATCTCAATAAAAGTCAACTAATGCTCTTTCAGATTTATCTAGAGTTTCCCTTTCTGTGCTTTTGCTGGGTTGAAACTATTATACTTCCACTGACTTTTTCTCTTGGAAACCATGGTGAATGTCTATCCGCCATTCAAATATCGAACCATCTGCGCTATACCCACATCCACGTGTGTGTTTAATCCTATGTCGTTGTATGTATGCATCACTTGATGGTCTTTCCAAGGCACGATTATCCCACTCACTGCGTGCGTATGTTTGGATGATGATAGCGCTATGCATCCATGTGACAGTCACAATTTTATTATCATTTCCGGGACTTTCTCTATTAACTCACTGAACATAAGTGGTTAGTGGATAACTTCTAACCGTTATCACGCGTTTGGATCTCATTTAGCTAAGGAGTGAGCACTCTGCGACGTACTGTAGTAAAATTATCTATAGATTCTCGTTTGGTCCTGCTGCTCTGAAGTGAGATACAACCGCCGTATTCTGTCAACATCTCTTTGCTTGTAAAACCGTTCCAATCGGGTGACTAGTCTGGGAGAGAAAATGGATTACAATCGATGCCCGAGTTCTTTTTGTGACCGATAGACAAATATTATCAGTCATTCACAAAATTCGCGTGCGTTGTACTCGTGGCGATATCCGCGTTTTAAGTTGAGTATATGTGCATATTGTGGCAGTTAGGCATCAGCGAGGACCACTAATGTATTACTGTTTGTGATGATGGTGATGATTCGCTCGATCTAGCACAGTGTGTGAGCTTGGGCTGAAGTTGAAGTTGACGGCAAAAGTGCATCCATCATCTGTCAGACTGTCGGCGTTTAGCATATGTTGGGCTTGTGGACGTATACTTCTCAATAGGTTACCGCAAATCCCTCCAGCGCGGTTACTGTGACACGACTTATTTTTAACGTTAGAACAGGATTTTTGACTCAATAAAGTTGAAACGATAATTTTCTATCTCACCTCCTTACTTCGTTAAACATTCAAGTGGACATTAAAATTTGCTTTCCCATTGAATGGTCGGTAGTTAACCTGAGTTATGGTGTTCTCCTGGGTTTACTCGGCCGATCCTGTCCAAATTAAAAACATTTGCGGAGCACAGTGTTTTGATGTTGTACATCCATCTCACTGCTTCCAGTGCGTTAACTTCAAAGAATGGAAGTCTCTTTACGAGACGTCGACGTTGACTTTGGGCAGTCAGACGTATGGTTGTCGTTCATTCCACATTCGAGCATAAGTACTTACCTGGACGTTCCGTGTACGAATTTAAAGATGGGTTGAGCGGTATTTCGATTATCACTTAACAAGTCTAATTATCTATCTGTTTGCAACCTCAGGAGATGTCCTGATCATGGGGTCATCGGCTGTCGTTAAGAAGACAGTCGCTGTCTCTTCTCTGTAGGCAATCGGTCAACCTGTCAGCTAGTGTAGTGAGTTTTCGCGTATGATAATTCAACTGTACGGAATATTGGGACGGTGTTACCAGTGACCAACACAATTGCCTCATCAAAGCAGGGTCAGAGTTCAAACTTTATTCGTGACAAGGATTTCCACCACCGACAAGTTCTAAGAATGTTGAAACTGGAGTACAGTATTTATGTTTTAAGGAGGCTGACTGAAAAGTCTATAGGAATGTGAGTCACGGTAAATTTTGAGCGAAATTCAGTTTGTGTCAGCCAAAGTCTCCTGTTCTTATCGGCTTCAGCTGTTCTTATAACCCGGCTGCTGCCTCAACTATGTAAAACCCATCACGGATGTGACCACGTTGCACAAACCAACAGCTTTCCTTGAATTATCACTAGTTTGTTCTGATTTTGTTTTCCGGACAGCAACGTAACGAAGGTCCATGATCAGCACAGCGACCAGTTGATGCCACTGCTTTTTACTCTTTGTCCACGTTCTGCCATGTCAAATTCAAATTTACTGTTTTTTACTCGTTTTCAGAAGTGTGTTTGATGATCTTGTGAAATCCGGGCGTGTGGTTCCGAAGCCTGACCGAAGACCTCGTCCCGTTCCGTTAGATTACTCTTGGGCAAAGGTCAGTTGATCACCGTCCCAGATTGTCTACTAGAACGTTTTACTTTGTTTTATGATATTGTTCTGTTTTTCCGTTCTTCTTTTTTACGAGCTTTTGTATGTCACTGTTTAGGATTCTGTGTGATATGGACGATGAAATTTTCTCCGCTAAATGAGCAGTAGCTTGTCGTAGTACCCTGTTAACTGTTGCGATTAATTTTTGTTTGCTAACATCTTTTATTTTATGGCCTAATTTATCCTCATCAAATTGATAATGCGCTTGCGTTGTTCATCCAAGTTGATTTAACGGCTTGTGTGCCCTCTCATTCTTGTGCTCGGTTCACTCAAGTTACTGGCTAACTGGAATAAAACTGTGGAACTACCATTAGACAGAGTCTTCATTTTCCTGCGCATCATGTGATTATTTGGATTTTTCGTTTTATTCCACCGTGAGTAACGAACGTTCCCTGTTCATCTCGGCCTACGGTTCTTCCGGTTGATCTGATTCCTGTGTTTATTCTGTTTCTAATTACTGCCAAGAATTGTTTGATGCCTATTCCCGTTTGTGTTTCCCTAATCTGAATGGAATTCGTTCTTTTGTATTCGTTCAGTCTTTCGGCACTTTATATACAATTTTCAGGTGGATGGATAACACACAAATAGCTGCGTAACGTATCATCGGAATTGATTGAGCGCCACTGAAATTTAAACTCATCTTAGCAGACTGTCCCATGCTTGATATCTCTCCTCTCATTTTTGAAGTGTTGTTTGAGTATGAATGGAGAACGAGAGTACAATGCGCCGGTCCACGTGACTTGTTTGCTATGTCTGATTATGAGGTCACCCTATTTCACTATACGAAGGGAAACAAAGTTGGCAGGAATCTGTAAACTGTGGTGAACGTGGAAACTGAACGACCAAACAAATCGATCGGTGTTCAGATTACGCATGCATTCCGCCTTCTTTGGGAATGGGCTACTGTCGTGGAAAGGCGCATATTCGTATGTACGCAAGCTTATATGTACATGTATAAGAATATCGCCTTTTTGGGCTTGGGAACCAGAGGAATTTGAACCGGAACAAAAAACTTAACTTATCACAACACGATAGCCACCGCATCATTTCTAGTCGCATATCACCACTGCGAATCGTCATCTACTTGACCTCAGACACGAAGGTAGTTTTTGTATTAAATCCTGTTTTCAGAGTCAGCATCTCTTGAACCTACGTCATATGCCAACCCCTTCACTCATTTTCATTTTATCTCAAGCCATGTGAATTTCCTCTTGAGCAGTAAATAATAGGCTCTCATTCTCAAAGCTTCGCCGCATCAATAAAGTCTGTGTTGGACACTGTGCTGTTCCAGCTTATTCCGGATGCACGCCAATAAGTGTATTGTTTATGCGAAGTCTGTGTAATTGCGGAGATACCGGCAATGAGCATCACAGCCATTCACAAGCACAAGCTGTAGTTCGAATCTATAGTTGTAATCAACGCTTACCTAAACGTTACGCAGTGAACTTTTCGACGAATGGCAAAAGTCACAAGCTGCGCAAGCTAACATTTACTTCCTGAGGCTGTCAGCTACTTCAGGATTAAACTTATCAGATAGGCCATTAAGCCTGATATAATTCTGTGACCGGGCTAGCAAATTTCCCGACCATCTCTCTGTATCCTTATCAATGATAATAATTGGCTGTGGTAAAGCTATTTCGGCAGAGGTATTTCGAACAGTAAACCCGCGTCCAAGTGAACAGCTATATCTGGTATCTGGTTTTAGGTAATCCATTTGCAACAGTGGGTGTTCTAAAGGTAAACTGATCGTGCGGGTGGTTTTCATGATCATTCTTAAACGAAGAGTTTACGATAAATTAGCTAATTTGAACTCCTCAGGTAGGTGAAATCGAATCAGGTTTGGAATCGATGGTCTTCGTGACTATTCACTCAGTGGACTGGCGTTCGAAAACTGAAAAAGAGGCTTTTTGCATGGTTTTCTCCCTCAAAATTGGTTGTTCGATCTTTTCTCTTTCCCGCTACTCCAATATATACTAATAAAACCGAGCAGTTTACTCTTCTTTACTTAATCTACGTGTCCGACTGCTGGATCTAACCTAGTTCGTGTACAAAAGTTTCTGATGGTTTTTAGACTTGCGGTACAACGTGTTCGCTGGCATATGACATTCGTGTTCGCACGCGTGCTAGGCTGCCTAAACTTGGTCAAGTTAAACGTTTATGTGGCGATTTCTGTGTGACTCACCCAGTTGAACTATCCACTTAACCCGGTAGGACTATCTGTAGGGTTCTAATGAATCGTTCTACTTCGCACTTTGTGCTCACGAAATACAAATTTATTTTGCTTGTGTTTGGTTATAGTGAACCCCCCTTGACCAACTAACTATTTAGACATGTGACTTTTTTTTATAGGAGCTGGGTTTAATTCGACGACCAGCAGCTTTTACGTCCACAATTTGCGACGACCGGGGTTCTGAGCTGTTATTCGCCGGAGTTCCGATAACTCAGGTCATCAACGAGAATCTTGGGATAGGTGGGGTCCTTGGACTGCTCTGGTTCAAACGCCGGTTAGTTGGATATTACACCTTTTAACGTTTTTTATGAACGGGAGTTTGTCGTGCTCATCATTTCACACTTTAGGTCTGCAGGCATTTTGCCTTATTTCCCCTCCGCCATCTTGACAGTTCTCTCTTCACATCGCTGATCTTCTGTATAAAAACGCATGTCACCTTGGCTGTTAAAATTTCGTTAAATTCCGTTAGCCGACTGTTTCAGTATCTTACATGGGTATTGTCGAATTATCCCTAGCGCGGACCCTTGGGTTATTCCAGTACCGCGTACCCTGAGTATGTTGCACCCGTTCTGTTGACTCGTTGGGCTAAAATGATTCGTTGCTCGACCTAAAATACAGGACAGCTGTCAAATGGTATTTTCTCAATATAACCTGATTGGTCTTTAACCTGGGCACCATCATTGACGTAGTCTTCTAGCTGACTTGCGTGCTCCTGTGTTATCGAAGCTTGCGAGTAACGGCCGTTGGAACCGAGAGGCCAAACTAAGTATAATGAGCTATCGAGATTTTTCAAACAGGCAAATAAGCTGCAATAGTCGTAGGGAACGGTGGACACGATACCACTTGACGATCGACACTGTCCAACCTGCTGAACTTTCAGAAGAGAGTTTCAACAGCGACAGACCATTTAAGGTTAGAAAACACTTCCAGTTCATATGCCCGTGTGAAGCCTTGTTGTAGAAACTACAAGATAACTAAGAGCGAATTCTCTAGAACGAGGCTCTAAGTGTGGTCCCTTGAGCAGTACATACATGACATGAACTGATTAGTGAATAGATCAGTTTATCGTCCATCATTGTTATTGTGTATATACTGGCTAGAAAGACGGCACCCAAACCTACTAATGGAAAAAATGTAGGGAAAACAAAGGTTTTACTCATGTAAGAAGAGTCGTCCAATAGAAGGGTACAATGTGACGGTCATTTTCGGTGGTACCATAAGTCACGAGACCTGTCAGAATGTACGTGTGTCTCAGGGTTAGTCTTACTTGACCGAGTGAGAGCTGACCGATTATCGGTAAAGCAAACGAGCAGCTTTATTCGATAGCAAACAATCGATGGCATCAGGTTTCATTACTGCTGGTTCACCGTAGCGCAGTTCTTCCGCCTTGTTCAAGGTTGTGTAAACAACATTGGTAACACTTAAATAGTCATTTCATCCCTCGCTTCAAGTAGGAAAATTTGCCGTATGTATTTTGGGGTTTCACGTTTTCTCGATGTTTATTTTTCTGTCAGAAATTGGTGTACACCGATTATACCGGTTTAAATTCATTGTAGCCAGTATTTTAACATCTCCACGAAGTCGAGAATAGTCGCATATAGGTCTAATATCTCTGCCGACGGCTACACAGGATGCTGGCTTCTCATGGTTGCAAGTTCCTTCTAGCCTGAAAATCCAGACACTACTACTGTCGTTCTAACCAACATGGTATAGGTTGGTTTCTCTCCACAACTTACCCGTAGTGAGTGTTTAGGAATTTCAGCGGGAAGGAGTGATAACATACGAGAGGACACTGATAATTCCAACCGGTTCTCTGCATTTTCCAGAATGGAATGTACATGTGGATGACGCGTGTATTCGATTCATTGCAGACTATTCAACTCAACAGAGATGATCGCTTTGAGCATTGAGACCGCGTGTGTTCAATCTCCCACCAATGGAGGGCGTAGTTAAGAGCTAGTGCATTCTGTGTTCAACGAGGCTCGAGTGCTTGCACTCGCGTTCACTTGCACTGTAAATCGTCTATCTACTGTTGACATGTTACGTACAGGAGACCGTGCGTATGCCGTAAACGACACAAACCTCAACCTTCTATGGTGACGTGTTTCTGCATATTTTGCGCTCGCCTGACTTGAATTCTTTTGCTGCCGCATGAGAGAGGGCGCATCACAACAGAACCGCTCTTATTAGGCAGTCTGATTTGTTTGCTTCAGGAGAAAAGTGGAAGCTGTCGTTGCAGTCCCAGCGGTTGTGTGACATGTTACTGGAAAAGAGAACCTAAACGTGATCGTTGGCTTGTCGTTCACAATTCAAATAAGTAGGGTTCACGTTTCGTTTCAGATCCGTGCATATTCTGGACACTTTTCTTCCGTTCACCTATCAACTATTAAATTACTGCTTCCGTCATCGTTTCCAGGTTTGAATCGTGCCCGTGGGTATTGTTTCTCTGGCCGCCTTCGATCCTGATAATGATCCACGAATTAACAGAGTGACAAATAGGTTCGAATATCTCGCTAAGAAAAAGAAGGGAAACAATCGAGTCTCACAGTGAAGGTGATTCAATAAGTGTATGGATATATGGTCATCATTGATTGAGATACACCGCGAATCAGAGCGGAGGTTGTTTTCATCCAACGGCGCGAATGTTCACGAACTTCCCGATCAGGCAGACGGCATCTACCAACGATGCTCGGTGGAATAGTTAGGGCTTTCGTAACCTGCTATGGATTGGCCTCACTGTGGCTTATCCCAAGTACTGTCTTCAATCCACAAGTGAACAGCTCTGCGAAGCCACAAGTTACGGGGGTTGGTAAATGCATTGCGTTCCATCGCTATCCTCGTGGACATTTCACCAACAACATCACAGTCTGATTAGATAACACTTTCCACGCATGTGAAACGAACGACAGTTTCCAGCGATCTGCTTGCAACAACAAAACAGCATCGGTATTAGTTCAAAGTGCATACAATACAGACCAGCAATATCACTTGACCAGTTCAGCACAGTCTGCATTTTCCATAGAGGAGAACTAAACAACTCCATGTCGTCCGCATAATCAACAGTATCTAGCTTACCATCTACCAGAAAGTCCACCCCGAGGTTCTAGGAGCCCATCATTGCTCCATTCAAAATATATTCCATCATCTGTTTCAAAAGAGGGAGAAGATTGGCAACCCTATGAAACGCCACTTGACGATGGGAGCGCTGAAGACAGTTTTCAACAGACTCGTACTTTATACTATCTCTCAAAGTGCTCAGCTCATTTGTTAACTCGTCACGCGAAGCTGTAACTTCCTCAGTCATTTTTTTCACGTATAGCGCCACTAACACTTCGTCGGTGATCGGTAGAACGGCGAATCAGGGAAACTAACACCTGAATGTTCCTCGATAATAGTGCCCTCTCCATCTTGGGCTCGATATACGAACCAGTCCCACTGTTTTCATGCAGTCTTTTTGGAAATTTGCGTCTCACCTTATGGTGGTCTTTGTCGTGTTCGCAATTATAGGTTCGATTGACGTTTGTGTGATACCCAGATTTAGGGACTTCGAATAACCCTAGGAATCGTACGTGAATTGAAACCTCTCACGCGGGTAATAAGGAGGTGACCTGGTACTGGTAGCAGTAAGCAATTGAGACGCCGAATTTATTGATGTACAAGAGTATTAGAGGAATCACAGCCTGTCATTGGCTTATCTCATTAGCACATGCAACATCGTAAACTGTATGTTAATTGGTGGGATACGGAACAGATGAATTGGCGAATAACGGAAGGCACAACACTGAGACCGTTCGTCCAATCCTGATGTCGTATCTTTAACGCGATATTTGGATTGGCCGTTTGTCAGATCTGTTGTATCGGGGTTTGGGTAATCGGTGAATCGAGATTTCCACCACAGTTTGTTCATACGTTCTGCTGAATCAGCAAAAATCCAGTTCTGTCATACCCGGAAGGCTCCTTTGGAATAGAGCTCTTCACAAAGTGTTTGCGTGGCTTCTGAGACTTTTGCCCGGTGTTCGTTTGAATCCCTGAACTGTTGTGACCCGGTCGATTTAACTATGAGTGCTATTTGATGTGCGTTCCATGTGCCCTTATCACTCAATTTCTAACTGCGTAGTTTTTGTTTGTTATCGGGTTGTCTGCAAGTTGAAATCGATTTTGACGGTATTTGAACCTGGAACAACTGACTCAGATGTGCTATCACCTTGACACTGAGTGGCTTGTCTAGTCCAGGGGTACAGTGAGTGTAACGCTGCTGGCTGACTCCCCCCCCCACTGTCGCGCGCACTGGATGCATTCGAACCTACGTCAAGATTCTGAATGGTGCCAATTTTTCAACCGTATTTGATACTATGCCGACGGACGCCGCCAACTGTGGGACGATGAGAGTGTTGTCACGTTTACTTCATAATTTGGAAACAACATACACTGCAACTATGATGTCACTTCTGGTGTAAACTCAAATATTCATGTACACTGTCTAAATACTCCCACGCCGTCAGTAGTGTGAACGTACAACCCTGTGAGTTCAACTGCTTTCCGTCTGACTGCTCTCTTTTAGTCTGTCTGAGCTGGTCATACCTAGAAGGGCCGAAGTCGCAGTCATTGTAGCCTTCCGGATTGTTACAACTCACATTTTTGACCATGAATCAAGGTAGCAGGATGGGCCAAGAGTCGTGTATGGTTTTCGAGAGCCTGATAGTTGTGACATTAATTGCATCAGACGAATTGGTCAGGATATGTCTTGTTCAGTGCCACGTCGTCACTTGATAACATAAGTTTTTCTCCTTCGCACGGCATTTATCTAAGCTTTGGACTGTACCTATGTGTAATATGACTTAGGTTGCCGTCGACGGTAGTTAACGGAGTGAGATTGCTAGATAAATGCATGTTTGAAATAAATGGATAATGAACAGTGAGCATGGTAACGATGGTATCCAACTCTGTTGCGTCAGTTGTTCTGGGGTTACTGTACATATGCGTTTTTGAAAAAAGTAGGTCTCGTCCACTTCTCTTCCGGGTCCGGTTTAAGGACGCCATTAAAAGTGAATTATATTTCTAATCTTCTAGAAGGCGCATCCTTCATAGAAACAGATAGGAAAATGCTTAGCTGCGTTCGATCATGTGTGAGAGGTATCGTCGTCGTTGAGGTTGTGATAACTCTTATTTCGACTCGACTGTCACCTGTTTGGAGTAAAAATGGAATTTTTCGATTTATAATTCCTGAAGTAGGTTTATTGTTGAATGGATGGTCATGTATCATTCTAATTAGTAAGTCAGGTTGCTCTTAAGCGATTAGGTGCCTGCATGTTTCATTTCTGCCTAATTTATATTTCCTCATTTGATTGCTGATCCCCGACTCGTGCTAGTGACGTGGCTGTCTTGTATGGTCGTCACGAGGGATTCGCTGTCTGGCCTGATTACGTTTCATGGTACTTGGTCGCCATATATATTCAGAACTTTTGTTGTCTTGTTCTTCACATTTTTCTCAACAAATGTTACCCACGTCTTCTTTTTTTCCGGGGTTCGAAGGCGTCCGTTCGACTGCTCGATTTTGATAGTAAGGATCCGACATACTTTTCTACCTTATCTGTCCTTTGGTTGACCGAAACTATTTCAGTATATTGTGCATATCCTCGCTAATTGGTTTCCTTTTTATATCGGTGGACTCTCTTCTTCTGTGGACTGGGTGCATCTCTATCTGAGCTGGTATCTAACCTAGAGATGCATGGTTTTGATCGTCTTACTTTGTGTAGACATTTTTTTGAGGTGACATGTTCACTTGTCATCTTCTCCAATGATCGGCATCTACCCATAGGTTGGGTTGTGCTGCCTACTGGTTAACCAAACAGATGGTATTCGCGATTGATGTACTCCATTCAACGGAGCAATACGTGGGTTGTCGCAAAGTGAGACATCACTGCGTAGATATGGACAATACTTTTGCCTTCACAGCATGAAAGTGGTCCTCGGGGCTGTACCGAGCCTCAGTCGCGTAGCAGCGACTTCGTTGTTTAATGGATGTTCATGTGGAGCCTCTTTCATCAGTTAGATAACTCACGCTCCTATAGTCCCTGGTCTTTGCAGATTGCAATGTGCGCATATACCTATAATAACAGCTGGCACGAAACGTTTTTATTCAGATTGTTAGCCTTGAGTCTGGGTTTTTTCAGTATAAATGTTGCAAATTCAGTTTACTTGACGCATATCCACTTTGGTGGGACAAAACTGTTGGTGTAAGTATACTGTTCAGCCCAGGTTCACTTCCAATCCACTCCACATTGAACTTATCCGTCAAGACGTTCCAGTTCTGCTACATCAACCAATTTCATATTGTAGAGCTGATACACCGAAAACGATCTTACTCGTCACGTATTGATTTGTGAATCGCTGATTAACATAACTTATGAATTAATAGGCAAATTATTTGTCGACTGTAAAGTACTTCGGTGTATAGTTTTTGTAGCATATTTCACACCAACCAAAATGTTCAGCTCATATGCGCTGCGATATGCTTACGAACGTATTCACCGATTTGGTAGCTACTCTAAAACTACACGGGCGCATTAAAATACTTCGTCAGATCTGACACGTTGCCTTTGGTGTTGTTCACTCAACCGTGGCGTATCTTCTACCAGCAGTCGCCTAAACTGAAAGGCTGACCTTCTTCTTAGCACACGTCATGAGCAATTTGCTGGCAATTTTCTCCGTATTGTGCGCAAGGGAAGATCCATTTTTACAAATGCGATCTGACAAATTATCTTCTTCTTGGGTTTCGAAGTTTTTCTACTCACTGCTATTGAGACCGTCATGATCTAGTTTCTGCTTTCATGTGTTCTCAATGGCCTAACTATCCATAATTTAGTTATATTTCTTTCCACCAGCATGCTGAGCGGAATGCAGTATCAGCAGACCGAGTAGCCGATAAGCGTACAAACACAAGTGACATTCCACGAATTTTGTTGTAGCAAAACAGGGATGAGTATGTGAACTGTGATAGGCGCGCGTCTACGTTATCAAGTCGCGTGTAGTTCTTAAAATTTACAAGGTGAAATCCGGATTTCTGGTAATTATGATCAATATGATTACAACCTTTACGATTAAAATTTTGTGAACCAAGGGCGCTTACAATCAAACTTAAAGGTTACCGCTGAAACCCAACAGCCTACTTTTGTTTCTAACGCAATTTCCCCTCTGAAAAATGTATAATTTCACTACTTTCTGTTAACTGGTTAACTCTGACAAAAAGGATTGCTTTTTTTTTCAAGAAAAGTTTCACAAAGAAAGCATTTTTAGACGATATTTATACTCTGTGGTTGGCATGAATAATCGGTGTTGGTCATTCAGTATTTTGTTCATTACTCTATACGCTGCTTCGGCCTGACTTGTTCTAATCTAAGGACGGGCTCCACATTCCTTTGAAGTGTGTGTTAATTGTGAATTTCACACTCTTTTGCTCTGTCTCTTCAAGTTTTCAAACGCACACAATTGGTTTTCACGTCCTATCCATTTATTGTTTTCTTTTAAATCTCCAGTCTACCTCCCTATGTGGCTAAGTTTCTCGAACTCTGTCTGATCATCACAGCTGATCATGGGCCAGCAGTGTCCGGAGCATTGAACACCATTGTGACGGCACGTGCAGGCAAAGATCTTCTTTCAAGTCTCACTTCAGGATTGCTGACAATAGTAAGTAAATATTGTGAAACTTTGGGAAGTTTGGGATATTTTCAACTTATCACTACAAACTCTTACACGTTTCATCGCGCGACTAGGATGTCAAGAGCAGACTTAGTCTACAATTGCTTTGAATAATGTTTACAATGATTCGACAGGACATCTAGCATCTGGGTTTGTGCAACTTATGAATATTAATGCCGTTTCAAAGAATTGCAAGTACAAACCCTAGGAGTCAAACGTTGGTTTTAAATGTATAACCCACCAATTCTCCTGTCTCTAATTTCCATTCTTCGGTTTGTTAGTGTGTACTACATTTTTCCCGATATAACGAACCTGACTTGCAACAACCGAAGGTTCTTAAGCAACACGAGGAAATTACAGTATAAAATTTGCGCGTTACTTCTGGTTGATCGATAATTATTATATGAGCTCTTGCTATGTCCGAATTTTCGTCAAATCAACACACTTCCAAAAGTCAGTGGTTTCGATTTTACCATTTTCGAAACGTTTTCAATTTTAAGGTTGCAAAATGTGGAGGGATCTTTTCATCAAGCGGAATCGTGTGTATGGGAAATAAGTTATAAGTGATCTTAATTTATGACTACTCCACTGAGTTTCGCTCAAATTTGATGCACATACCACGTGATCTTAAGGCCATCCAAAATGGTTGTTTGCTGTCACATCACGTCGTCGATAGCCGTGGGATCGACAATAAATTTAGAGATCTTCCAAACTGGGAAAAATTGGCGAACGACAACTGCATTGGATAGAAATTTTTGTCTACCCTATTCTGGGAAAATTGATGATGTGCACAGAATTGCCATCTTACGGGTGGAACAAGATTTAGCTGCTTTATGTGGGCGCTGAGAAGTAGAAGAAAAGGAGCTTGAAAACAACATGGCGATTATTCACACGCTGTTGGTAAAGTAAGCGGTGATGGCTTTTTTTGAGATATACACTAGAAAACTCCAACCGTAAACTACATTAGATAAAGTATAACATCTTTCGGGTTATTACAACAAATCGCGCAAATAAAACTGAAATTCGGCCGCGCGAAGAGTTATGGGCGATATAAATATACTTCCAGAGTGGAGGAAGGGATGTCACATCAGTTGGTGACTGTCGAGTTACTGCGAATGTAAAACAGCGTCTTTAAGATTAACTTTTGGTATTTGCTATTCATGAGATCGACAGTAGCACTTCTTTTGATGGAAGGACTGAACGAACGATAATAAAGCAATCGTTCTTCATAATAGTATGTGGTGGTTTGCTTTCAAATATGGGCAATGGGCCGAATGACCCGCAGTCAAAGTTACGTTCGAGAGAACATGTTTATTCAAGTTATACTTGAAGCGTCATCGGTTGTCGTTCAGGATGCTATGTGGTGTTATCCACATCTCTTGTATAAAGCAACAATTAATCTGTCTGGAACTATCGATGGTATTCCTCATTTTCTTCACTATCCGCCGGTCAAGTTTTCAGTTTTTGATTTTACACTCTACGTTCACTCGTTCATTGAATGCACTTGAATCATGAAGAACAAATCTACAAAGTAAGTCCATTTCTCATACTCATCATTCGCAAAGTGTGTGACTCAAACATTACTAAATTCCTACAAATACGATGAGCTGAAATACGAACGCGTAATTTTTGATGGGCCGTTAAAACCTTGGCAGGTTCAGCTTCAGAGTAACTTTAAGGCGAAAAGATGCGGTTGTTGATTAGACCTCAGTAGA
The DNA here is from genome assembly GCA_008508345.1 of Paragonimus westermani. Taxonomy (NCBI): domain Eukaryota; kingdom Metazoa; phylum Platyhelminthes; class Trematoda; order Plagiorchiida; family Troglotrematidae; genus Paragonimus; species Paragonimus westermani. The sequence continues at coordinate 84,125 of QNGE01001523.1, read as the reverse complement.
GCTCCCAGAGATGCTTGCCATTGGTAATTTTTCTGCCGGCCATTATGAACAAAGACTTCGGACTCACGCATTCGTTAACTTATACCTGGTATTCGGTAGTCGATAAAATGTTTTTACGAGAGCGCCCACAAATTCGCCTGAAACGTTCAGTCGGCGACTGGTTCGAATAATGAGAATTTATCTATCAAAATATTCCCTGTAATCGAAAATGAAATTTACTACCTGAAGTGGGCATTAATCCGACTGACTTTAGCACGACTGAAAAGTGCCCAGTTCCTATGAATCAGTGCACTGGAAACGACTGCGATAGCGACCGTTTCGACCGGAATCCTTTCGGAAGGTCCATGTGACACGCACTATTTCCGTTCCGCTCCAGAACTGTCCAGCATGCGTATACACACAATATTCGGTCCCAGATTACTCCACTCCCAATTTGCGAAGTCATTTAACTCGATGGCAGGTCCCAGAATCTGTACTTTTTCCGGGGAAGTATGCTTCGGATATTATCGATCATGTTTGAATCATGATTTAAGACTAGCCAGTTTAATGTTTGTATTTCACGAAGGAAAGACCACATTCATGTTGTCGGCTGTGTATTGCAGAACTGGAGAACAAATTTACTGTCCGCGCTCAAAGCATTTCCACATACTCACTGTCTACCATTGTACGGCCGAATACATTAGACCTACAGCGACCGAGTTGTTCAAAGAACATCACCCGGCCTGGGTGAGGAATGAGGGAACAAAATCGGTAACAAGCGCGCTTATAGCCCACGTAGTATCCGTGGTCTTCATATTTAGCCCGTTAACGCTATTCCGGTCATCCATCCCATTTCAGTCCGCCAATACTGTTTTGCTACGGCTGGGTCGATTACAATTCAGCCGTATAGTCCAAAGCTTTGTGGACATGAAAAATTCGTACAGCTGGTCCCCTATGACCAACGTCAATCCATCTTTGCCGTTCATCGACCAGTGACGAATGATGTAATCCTGTTTATGATCCACCCGATTAGGAACACAACTCGCGCTACCCTGTTATTCAGAGAATCCGGATACAAAAGTTTGACCTGTGGATTTATATTAACATGATACGGAGATCTCGAAAATCCATGTCCATCACTTTGTCCTTTTACCAAAATTGTGGAAATAATATGAACAAAACACTCTGGTGTGTTAGCGTATTTAGTACACTTTAGAGAAAACCCCATTCTGGTCCTTGTTATCCTCGCCTTATTGTTCTGGTTGTTCCTTAGTTTCCATGTTTCAGACACAAAGAAAACGGAAATTGAAATACATACATCAGGAACTAATGTTCATAGTATTACGTTTCCTTTATCCATTTTGTCAAAGCACAGAGTAGACGTACTTTACGAGATGAAAGCACTTCAGCTCATCCTCATCAATCACTAACGTAAGGCTGGAAAATTGTATACAAACTACGTATAGGAGTAGCAAGTGAACGGACCAACCAAGAACTTCTAATCTCTTGAACCTTAATGATCCAACCAGTTCTGTGGTAAGGAGATAGATTGTGCTAACATCTTCAATACAAACCGTACTGTTGTTTGATTAGCACCGCTTTACTTTGCGTAACAACTGCTCACACGGTCTGACCTGGCTAGTTGAATGAACCTGGACTTTTCAGCTCTGCTACAGTCAGCAGGTCGTTTTTGAAATTGTTGACAACTCAGTAATATAATCCGCCATACGTTGATGAAAGCATCGACCTGTCCTGCCATGCTTAGAAACTGTATCGTTTATGCGCGAAAGCTTAAGAGTGTTCGGCTGGTCCGTCCACTTATTATCATGAGCGGTTTGTATAAAATATGCTTGTCTTACGTTAACGACCGGTGAGATTAAATCACAAGTTTGGTATCTCGCGCCCTGCTCTTGTGTTTTGACGAAATGAATATGAGGAGCTCAGTGTTTTGGATTCACGAAGACGAAGATGTCATTTGTTGGGTAGCCACAATGTATTAACAAGCTGCAGAATTATCCACCGTTGTAGGCAGCACAGACAAAAAACAAGCGCTGTGAGCTCCAAAGCAAGAATTTTCGCAAAACATGATGGAAAATGTTGTTACCCCCCTAGATAATGCACCATGCTGTGCTCCGTAAATGGTGAACTTCCTTGACTGGTTGGGTCCAGTTCTACTAAATTTTTGACGAATCTGGCGAATTTGAACAGAACAGAACAGAACAGAAATTGGTATCATTGCTACCTGACAAAGTAGATCATAATGTTATTACGAAATTCCTCTCAGTTATTAAACTCCAAATACCACAACTTAATACTCATAGATTATTGAACAAATTTTGGTTTCTTGGTTGATTTCCGCACTCTACACTGACCATTTCAAAGTGTTATTTAAAAAGTTGTGGATACATAGAGAGAAGGACGGAATGTGTTAAACTCGTTAGATTTGACACCATTCTCACAGTAATACATGAACGGTACTGTATGAACAAAGCACTGTCGGGTTATCTCTCAGTCACTTTTTTTGCCCTGTGCGTTTAACGATGCAAATCTCCCATTGAAATTCGTTAGAGGCGTTGTTGTGCGAAATTTCACGCCAAGCATATAAACCTGTCGTGTTTTGTTCTTGAAAATCACGATGCTTCCTACTTACATGACATTTAGGGTTCCCTCGCTCTTTCCTGCTCTCTTGTTCTCACTTTCTTATAGTGGATTGCTAGATCACAACACGGCTAACGTAAACTGCAAATGTTCTGCGATTTTATGGTCGACCCAATTCTGGCCAAGCGTCTTAGTCAACAATGTAGTCGTTTTGACATGTTTTGTTCACTGGCGGTATCCATGTTGTGATTACTTATCGCTTATGGTTTTTCTAATTATGCGTCAAAAATCTATTGAGCTTGTACAAGTAGCCAAGCCTTAAACACTAATCTGGCCTACTGCGTGCTATTTTACTCTGTTACATTGTACCAAGTTTTCTACCATATGGACCTCGCAACACCGTTGTTTAATGCCGATGGCTCTATTCGGTTCGCATACCGTTGCTGTGTTCTGCCAAGGATGGAATGCAAAACCATCTTAAATCGTTATTTACACTTTTCTCCTGTCAAAAGGGTGATCGTTTTGGTGGGGCTCTGGACGGTGCTGCACGTCAATTCTCAGCCGCATTTGATGCGGGCTTGACTCCTGCTGAATTCGTGACCAATGAGCGTAAGGCTTCTCGACTGATTATGGGCATCGGTCATCGTGTCAAATCGATCACCAATCCGGATATGCGTGTGAAATTGCTATCTGAGTTTGTGCGCCAAAATTTCCCCGCTACGCCACTCGTGGATTACGCGTTTGCGGTGGAAAAGGTCACCACTGCCAAGGTTTGCTATGATTATCGCTTGTCTGCTTACTGTTGTTTTCCTACGCGTTGGATCGTTTTTATGTTGATGCTTTTGTTTTCAATGTTGTTGACACCTGCCACAAGCGATTTATATTCAGTCCCTTTTTTCTTGATTAGAACGTTCGCCGCTAGTGTTGCCAATGTTTAAATTCCGTGTTAATGAACTGATAAGCTTACCTGATTTTAGAGTACAAACTGGAAACTAATTAGATTGACACGCAACTAACGGATGAAACATTTGAAGATTTCTGATATACTTGACATCCATAATAAATTCAGTGGTAATTTGTCGATGAGCAACATAGCTGTTATGCATAGTATGGACTCGAGTTTCCATTCCCGGGACCAAGCGTAACTTCTCTACTGCTCGGTTTTGTATCGAAAGTAATTTGGATGTGGTATTCTCTGTCGACGTGTTCCATTCATTCTGTAGCATGTATGAAGGTGCCATCTCGGCCTTGGCAAAAGATGGAATAATTGGTTCTGCTAGAACAGCGATCATGCTCACATCGATAAAATGATAGGGTCGAGAGTTGTGTACGAGGTGAAGACTGATAAGATCTCCGCCATTCATACTGATATGAGTTATAGTTGGCTCACTAAGCTTGATTCGCGTGGTACTGATGGTCAAAGCAGAACTCTTGGGAATCTTTGCGAACGCCTACAATAAGTTCTAACGCAAGGCACTGTTGGTTCAATTTTTGGTTCACTTATTAATAAAGAGACTAACAGTTGTATAGAAATCGAGCGAGGTCAGGAATAACAGGTGCACACAGATCTATATTTGTAGTTCGATCAAGTTGTAGAACACTATCTAATGACACCCGGATTGAGATGGTGAGTTGTGTCAGATTGAGCTTTGGCTGCGGTGATGTCGCGTCATTTGCGACGAGTTCCACTGTAACGTGTTAGGTGCTTTCAGGACGTTAAAAGAAAACTACCAATTTCTCGAACAACGAACGGTGAAAAACAACAGGTGTACAGTATGTTCAGAGGAGAAGTGTATATGTATTGCCAAGTAGACAGATTAAGTGATGCGGGATGAGGAGAGACTCTAAACAGTGAATTTGGATAGGTAGCCTTATGACTGATGAAAACATGATTAACTATCTGCCCGGGAGGAATGGACGGTCATTAGAAAGTTCTCCATGCTGTTTATTTCCCACAAACAAAAACAGTGCGTTTGAGTGTGCTGCACTCTGACTCATATGATAGCTGAAATCAACTGTCCAACAAGGTTGGTGGGATAGTAACGATGATAATAAAGTTGTGGGTAGAAGACTACACTTTGTAGATCAACAGAACAAGTCGCTCAAGATGTTGGCGTATAAGTATTGAATACCAGATTCCTAAAAATTTGAAATGGCCTGTTTGCTTGATTTGTAAAATTCATTACCGTTGTATAGGAAACATACTGTGGCAACCGTAAAATTTTCATTTGAGCGATGATAGAGTAGAGGAAGTTAAACAAACGAGTTTATCTTGTTGAGGTAGCGACGAGATTTTAGTTCGAATTCACTCAGCGGTGTTCACGCCAACTACCCATCTTACAGTCGTGTTACGATTTATAATTGGCTTGTTTGTTCGCGCTGCGGTGTGACGCATGATATAGTATGTGGCACCACAGTTGGGGACCCAGCTAACTCACCTCCAAAGCGATTTGAATTCTTAAAATGAATAGGTTTTTAAATCCATTCGCCGAGGGGACTTTTCAAACAGTTAAGTGAGTGATTTAGTTGAGTGTTTCACATGGTTATATATTGTGTACATATGGATTTCCTTCACACATCCCTCCATGATGGACTACTCCATAGGAACTATTATTTTTCAGTACTGTACTGCAATTTCGTTCGAGTCTCTATTTAAGGAGTGATCGTTTATCGCCGCAGTATTATTCTTCAACTTATGTAGTCCAATTTTCGCAAGTTCCGATCGTTCTACAGTCAGGCCGTGCCACTTTACACAATTGGTGTCACTGTCCCACCAGTTCCACACCAAAGAGTTAGTGTTACATGTCCACCCTTTTTTTCAGTTTTGGACTGCGGATTTCATTCAGTTTTCAATCTAACGAATCGCCTGTGATCTGTGGGTATACAGTGCCTTGGTCTCACTTTATTTTCCCGGTCAAGTATGTAATTACCGATACTGTTCAAACGATTCCTATTCGGTTGAGAAGCATGGGAAAATCAAAGATGCTGCCACGACTCAACCTGTTGTTAAGTCAAAGACGATGTAGTATGCACAGAAACTCACTTAACGTCCCAGAAGTCTCGTTGTAAACAAGGAATGAAATACAGTATCAAGTGCGTGACATTCAAGTAGAAAGACACAACACAGCAGAACATAACGAGCTGTTTTTCTAAGTTGGGAACTCTGCACTCTGTTGGTGTAATGTGTGCGGTCCAGAAACTGGCTGCGTTGTTTCCGCCTTCCCACCGTCCAGTCCGTGATCTTCCTCGGGAGAATTACTAGGTGCATGTCCTGGAAACGGCTGTCGGGTTCTATTAACCGTTCTTATTTCAAACATATTTAAGCGAAAAATAGAACATTCACGCTGCTCAGTTTGTTTTTTTTATCCATTTCCACGAGCACCTCTAGTCGGTGGTTAGATGAACAATGAGGCTGTCATCCGTGAAGATCAATGCGGTCTAGAATTTTCAACTCCACATATTCCCATTAACGTTAAATTTCTGCACAAAACTATACTGTGACAACCGTGTATGGATGTACTGAAAGGACAAATCTATTTATGCTGACCTTCACTTCATAATTTCCCATTGTTTATCAAACGGCAAATTGTCCTTGCCTGTTGAGAAACACTACTTCCTGCGATCAGTACTACACTGCTCTTGAGTCTTCATCAACTCGTTTTATTTAGTTGTTTACATTTTCTGTTATTGTCGTATGTTCACAACAGCGACCGAATTTGATTCTCAACGTGGACGGCATGATTGGGGTTGCTATGGTTGATCTACTTCGTCACTGTGGACATTTTACCAGGTTAGTTTCTTTTTTAATTCTGGTTTTCTAAGCATGGGTTTTATGTACACCACTCAGCGCAATTTGTATTGATTTGTCTTTGGCTTGATGAATGCCGTCTGCGAACAACCTTAATTCGAACTGTTCAGCTGAACTTCAAGCACTTACACCTCCATTGTTTTCTTGAGTTTTTTCGTATCTATCGTCACAATCAACACCATGTTCGCATTACCTGTGTACGTTTGTTCTGTCTAGGTTACATTACCTATTTCATTTACATCATACGTTGCCTGTGCGATCGATGACACGATCCTGTCCATCAACTCATTTCATTCTGTGCGTTTAAACTGGATGTTCTCTCCATCCTACTGCGTCCCAGAAACACTACTGTTGCGCACAATTTCGTATCACGCAATAACCCCAGCGAATATCCCATTGGATAATCAAAACAGTTGATTTAAAGTGGGCCAGTCTACTTTAACCTTTCTCGTGCTTCCACATTACGTTTCCTTTTTCTTTGACCAGTTGAGTGAACAGCATGGTACTGCTTGTTGATGATGCACCAGCCGATGTTGGTTACGACAGGTCTAGTTCATGTCTCAGTTTAATGATTAACGCGATGCTGCGCCCGTGCGCGCGCTGTCACCGCTTCTTTGGTGTGTAACATAACATTATCGCCTAACGTTTTATTCCGTACACACATGGTACTATCAGTCTATTTTTCTCTCATTCTCTGTTCATTGTCTGTCTCTTCGTATGCAGAGAGGAAGCGGATGAGTACATGTCTATCGGTACTTTAAATGGCTTGTTTGTACTTGGACGAAGCATAGGTTTTATCGGTGAGTGTTGTTCGTTTCTTCATACACTTGTGATGTTGTTGCATATGCTATCAAAACTCCGACATCCGGTTCGACGGCCTTTTTTCAGAGGCTGGTTAGGTAGATTCATTTATGACTGCGAAAGTTCATTGTTTCTGATTTCACGAAACAATATCGTGGCACACTTTTGTGGGAATTATGTGGGCCTTATCAAACCCTGAAATAGAAATGAATTAACCTTAATTGTCGAAGGCTTAATTTGTTTCTACATTTACGTCAAAACGCGTTCTTGGAAGAATGCTTTGGCGTCGGTAAGTGCGTCTGGTGAATCATTGTTCTTCTCAGTTTGTTTATTCTCTCTGTGCCACGTAACTTCATTCGAAACATCACAGGAGCTACGTTGGAATTTGAAGTCTCATCGAAATGTTACCAACCACACATACGACCGACAACACTTCTGGGCACTGCCTTGGTGCTAGACTGCAGAAGTACTTAGTATGCAGCGTCATTTAGTAACTTTCGGCATAAGTTCGGTGTACTATCCGGCTGGTTAGTGTCTATCACAATGTAAATCAACGCTAAAAGAACCCTGCATTAGTATGTTTAGAATTTGCATCATACACTCCTCGGGAAATCTTTATATCATTGTCAACTCATCCCGTTGACCAATGTTAACGCGAACGCACATCAAAGCGGTACCTTTTCAGAAATGCCTCCTCTGGTGACATCACTTTATCTCTTGACTACAGTTACACTTCAGTGCAGCGGGGACTATTTGTACCAAGGTGACTGTCGGTGGTAATTAGTTGTTCATGGAAAGAATTTGTTTGACAGTCATTTCCACTCTGCTGTCGTTTTCAAAACGATTGCTGATTCTCCTTATTGACACAATCGACTTTCGCGGAAACTGGATTTACCATTTTCAAAGTTTTAACTATCGACCACTTTCGTTAGTTTTTAATTCTAACGTGCAAATCTGCTCGATCCATTGGGCGAGTGAAATGCAGAGTCTATCAAAACCTAAGTATGGCGCAGAACTTGGATGTCTTGACTTCCGTTTGATCACATAGCAGTGCTCATTTGAAAGTCACTGTTCCTCGCTCGTTGGAGGCGCTCGAGTACGCGGCTACTAATCGTTACTGGTTACTATCCCGCTTCATTCGTTAACATTCCGTTTCTCCGCTTTCCATAACACCTTTATGGTACTGACTAACGAAATTGAGATGATGTAAATTTGTGCTCGGTATTAGTAATGGTTCTTATCACCATCGTCTGTAGCAGCACCTCCAGTGGTTACCAGTTGAATTTGATTGCCCTGCAGTCGGTAGGATTGAAGAAAAAGTATGACTTAGTTTGAAGATGAAAGGGGAGGAATGAATGGAACTTAATACGGAAAAGTTGTTTATCTGACTTCGGACATTCAAAATCAAGATGCCTTTATCTTGCAAACAAACTGCCGAATTGTGTTTATTGGAAATGTGACATCCTCAGGATAGCGTTTTTGCGGTTTTCACTGGTTGCACTTACTCAACACACAGCTTACCTGCAAACGGCCTCCATTATTTCGTCTATGAGAAATCTGAACAAAAGCGGGTGTCAAAATCCTCGTGGACTGTAACCTGAGCTTAACTGTATGAATTAATCGTTGGGTGTTTTCATTACCTACTTATTATCGATTATTTCGAAGAGCAGTTTACACAGCTTCATTTGAAGAAAAGGCAAGCAACGAAAACGAAATCTAAGCATCAAAAACTAAACAGTGAAATTCTGTCACATGTAAGGCGCTGTATAGTTAATACTGAATAGTTGAAAAGTTGAAAGTTACTTGTGCCGTATGTTATCAGAGAGAAAGGGCGAAATAAAAAAAAGTGTCGCAAAATCAAAAGCTCCTCGGGGCACAGGGATGCTATCACAGTCGAGGCTCATGCATCGGGACAGTGAAATGTATTTCGTGATAAGAAAACCGTCAGAAGGTAGCAACACTCAACGTCAGGTACCTCACATAGATATGTCAAGTTTTCAGAGAACCTAGAACAGTCAGTAAGCATCTGTCAGCGACTGCGTAGGCGGGCGGTCCCAGTCGAAGAACCACATTGCAAGAAGGTGGATACCTGATATTAGGAAACGTGGTGGTCACACGTGAATGAGTAATAGGGTTCGCATCACAGCTCCTAATACGGAGTGCTGACTGAATGGCAACATTATGAGAGTCGATCCCGTACTTCACAACCTTCTCCGTCCAAACAAGTTGGCTTCGATAGTCTTCCACCATACTGACATCCAGTACGACAGCAGCGCCGTCACGAATCGTGAGAACGTCGAGTCTGTTGAACGAGCTCGTAGTTGGTACTCGTAGCTCCTCGAAGACTTGTGTATCCCAGATTGCACAGACTTTTCGCCAGGTCATTGGCCACGCGGTTTTTCTGAGCACAACCTACATCATGGGTGATCCAGTACGATTAGAGAATATGATTGAGGCTTTCTGATTGACCACAGTTGCCACTACAGTGGTCACTTCGGCCACCTTGATAATTTCGGAACTTAGTCCGAAGAAGACCGTATCGGGGCTGGATGGCATGAATAATTATCCTGAGGAAAACGCGGTCTGGATTCAACACCTAGCGATTGGAGAGTGGAGACCGAGATCATTCCTGAGGACCACTGCTGTCTCTCTTATGCTAAGGCCTATCCATTCACGCTGCATGTAACTCCTCCTTATTCATCATTGGCATGCCATGAACGCGTGCTAGAACACTGACATACCACATGGTAGGGCCACTTTCCTCAGAACCGGACGTTGTTTGGGGGACAGTCTCTTCACTCGTTATTTGCCTGAGGTTGGAATATTCGCGGACAAACTCGGAATTCCCAGATCGCCCAACCGAATTGGGGTGTGGATGTAACTGGTCGGTGTGTCTTTGGGAAGGCGGAGCCACTACCGAACAAACCGGCGAAGTGTAGAGTCCGTAATTTTGAGCGTGCTTCGGTGACGTCAACTCATAACTAACGAATGATTCATGTTGGGAACCAGAAACTGTTTCAGAAGGTAGTGGCACTGATGTGACTTCAGGGTCATTTTTGTAGTTTCATTCAGCATCGCACGAAGCTGCAGTCAGTGCTTTACCTTCCCAGGTGAACGGGATACCGAGATAGTTCACCGTGTCATAGGCGCTTTGTGAGTGGTTAACATCCGGTCCGAACTGAATGGACTCGTTAGCGATAGCCGTTGTGTTGTGCTTATGGGCGTCACAGATGATCATAAGTTTCATCTTTCGTGTGTTTATCTTCAGTCTGGATAGCTCCAGAGCATTAACGGCGGCTACAAGTTTCTGGGAGAGACGAATCGTATTCACTGCCAGGTGAATTAGATCGTTGGTGTGGACAAAGTCACTGACCAGTGTATCGTGGAACTGGTTGTCAAACTCCGGTCGAGATAGAGTCAACACCTCATCTGTTTCCATGATGAATAGCAACGGCGGCAGTAGGTCGTTCTGAAAAACACCACACTGGGATCGGAGGACGGAGCCTTCGAGTATGACAGAAGCGTTTCGATAAGAGTCAGCAATGTAGTGTGTTAGAAGTGGAGGGGCACCGAAACCTTGGGCCGGTCTGATAATAGAGTCTTGCGAGACGGAATCGAACTCCTTAGACATGTTAGTAAAGGCCACATACGGGCTGAAAGACGTGGTGTATGAATTTCAGAGTAACGCGTGTAATAATGAGGTCGCTTCGAGGCAACAGTAACGGTGTAGGAATACGATTTGTAAACACATTCCAACGATCAGTCAATATCTGATGAAAGCGACTTACCAACGTTAAAGGTAGGGCAGTAGATTTCACTTCATTAGGAAAGGTAGGGTCAATCACTTTCGAACAGATGTGATGCGGGAGTGGCACAGATAGATCGGACAACTTTGAGTGAGCAGGAGGATGTTGAAATATACGGCCAAGGCATCAGGTTTCATACGCTTCAAATATTTGGGCAACAGTTTGTACTCACCAGAGGCAGTATTTTCTATCATCTGCAGAGCTCGGGAGACTTCTCCAGTGAGCGGCTCGACCAAGGACCATTCAGAGTGCTCAGAAGCTTGGGACTCACTGTCGGGAGCCATGTTTGTCAATGAGGTGGTGGTTGGGTGGGCGTAGAGAACAGTATTTTCCTGCCAATTTACATCATATGAACGCCTCTCGGTGCTCTCCAGAGTACGACCCGGGAAATGTGACAGGAGCCTGCGATGAGGTTCACATTGAATGGAGCAGATGTACTCCGCTCGTCTCTCCTGTGTACTGGTAACTGCCGGCATGAAAGCGCTTGCGGTACTCTCATTTTCCTGATCAGAAGTTACCAGTACATTAAAACCAGGTGAATTGACCTTTTCTAGAGCTGCTGAACACTTAGCCAATCAGGGTTTGCACTGAGACGATCCAATCGTCATCACAAAGCGGTGCTCTAGCGAGCTGATCACCGTATTTTTGAGCGCTACTGTCCACGCTGCTGTTCTCCTCGGTGGTAGGTGCAGCGTATGACATGGAAAGCTAACCTAAAAATTATGATGAAGACTCAACTGTGCTACTGAAGCAGGTAAGTCGCCTACTGCGACACTGCCGTCATCACAAAAGGCGCTCGGTCTTGTAATTTGTTTGTTACAGAACCTCCTTGCATTCCTCGTGAAAGTACACATTGTCTATCGTAGACACCATTATTTTACAGCAGACGTTCCTCCGCCCTTATTATTAGCCTGGCTGATTTATTTGCCATCGTATTCCATGTACAACCTATACATCTTTCCAGTTCCCCTTAAACAGGGGATCGCCATTGATTTTAGCCCGAGTACTACGCTCTTTCGAACTCCCAACGGTATGCAACAGCAGTGCCAGCAGTTAAGCTTCTTGCTAGTCACGATTATTACAACCGGTGGTCACTTCATTGCCCGTTCTTCTGGTCGTTGTCGGCCTCAGCGTACAATATGCAGTGTGGTAAGCCGTCCATCAACCCAACTAATATAGACTGTACGTATTTATTGGAATTCCCGAAGTAAATGCCAACATACCGTGTCACTGGACACCATGATGCTCTTAGAAACAAAGGCGGTCAAAATTGGAAAAATTGCGTGCAGTTCAGGCCGACAGACTGACTCAGTCATAGAATCGATTTGGTCGCATATACATCTTATACACCTTATCTTCAGTTTACAACTAAACCTCTCTGTGGTGCCACGGCTAACAGTGATTTGAGAATACGTCATTTGGCTTTGCAGTCCTCTTGGGCGGTACCGAAAACTTCTGAGATGCTACTATCCATCTGAATAAAATCTTCAATAGTTTCAGGGGATTTCCCTGAAATACCTAATTTCGGATTATGACTGAAGCGCTCTTATATTGGAAGATTCATTGACTGTTTAAGCAATTACATGGTGATCTTTTGATTACAGAGATTGAATTCAGTATGGAGCTGATCAGTTCTGCTGCTTTTCTTATTCTTTTGTTGGTCAATTCAGTTTGCTGACACTCAGAATAACGTGCCCCCGAGGGACGTCACTTCTGATCACTCACGGTAGTTGCGCAACAACTAAACCACACGATTCTGTTTTCGTCGTCCCACCCTGGCAATGCCGAATGCTTCTGACTTGGTCTTTGTATTTTGACAGTATCCGGACTTTTTGGCCTATCTATACACCATATGGACAAATGCAACTTTACTAAATTTTCTTTCCCGATCTTACAGGTCACTATTTGGATCAAAAACGGCTTCATCAGGGTCTCTATCGACATCCTTGGGAAGATATCTCCTACCTAATCCCTGGGGATGCTGAAAACGGTTACCAGTAAGACAGAAGGACAACTACTCATCTTCACTTTGTCCGTTCGCTCACTTTATATCGATCCGTTGTTCGTAGCTCGCTTGACTGCATTTTCTAGCCACCACTGTATTATTCTGTTGTTCGTCCATTCGTTAGATTTTGAGGTAATCAACACATCGGTGAAACGAAACTGACCAGCAAGATTAGTATTATTTACACACAAAAAGAGGAATCTTTCAACCCTGTTATCTATCTCCGGTTTTAAACTGACCTTCGTGAGTAATTTCATTTGGATAGCTGACAGACCGAGCGCACCATTTTCTCCCGACTCCAAATGGTTGTGTCCTAAACTTTGCGGTTGTGATCTTCATACCATTTTTTGCGAGACTTATTTATACGGCCGTTTGTCTACTTATACTTCAATCCCTGCAACGTTTTCATTTGTGAGGCTCCATTTCACATATGTAATCTCTGATCGTTTCTTCATTACATGTGCTGATAACTGTACTGGGGAATATATAAAAAAAAACATCGGCCATATGTATGATGTTGTCGCATTACGTCATTTGGTTCTGTTTTACAACCGAAGGGTTTAGTTTATGAGAGTTGGCTCTGTTAGGTGTTCTCTTGTCAAGACGCCTTGTTCAAAACCGTTGTGTGCTTAAGCGTAAACCTCTGGATATCGTAGTGTGGACAGAAATACTGTGTTCCCACCTACATCGACCACTCCTAGGGTTGCTCTGGGGATGCGAACGCCCTGGAGACTGATCAGTGTTTTTATTCAGAATTCAAGTGTCCAATTATTGTTGTATACCGTGATACACCAAAACACATACTAGTGTACTACAAAACGTTTTTTATTATGGCTGTACTCCGTTTTCGCCCAATGACTGTCACGTTTCTATCACACAGAGGTCATCATCCTTTACCGATTGGACAAACCATATTACTTTCACGATTTCTCTTCGTTCTTCTTCTTCTTCTTCTTCAAGAAATATACTGTCTGACTGTTCACCGATTTTAGCATTCCTGCGGAATGACGATGTATATTTGACGGGTACCTGTGTGCTAAACCATTTTAGTCATCCGACACGCTCCGCCCACACGTTGCCTTTCATTCAGGTCCTCCACTTCCTCTTTTCATTTTATGGTATTTCCTTTCTGGATTTTTCTGGATTCAACTCACCTCTCAATTCCGCGTAAGCAACCGACTATCATTTTCTCTTTCATCCTTACGTAGGTTTGACTAGCTCGGCCTAATTTGACCTGATCGTAAACAGGTTTGAAGCATTGTGGTTCAGTCGGAAACAACCTCACCCTCGGTCGTTAAATCTGCACTTATACAGCCGCAAGTGAACGGTTGAAAACGCAGCATATTTAGTCTTGTTAAGGTTGAGTCTTAACGTAATTCTGTAGATGACACCGGAAAACCTAAACCTCTATCTAAGCACGGTGGAGGGGATAGGATGCAAATAAAAGATTGTTGAATCGCCTACTTTCTTACTATACACCGTGATGCCAGTTTATACTACACCTCTCCCTGAAATTCTAGCAGTATTTTCCTTATTATCAAGTCGATGGCAGTCACTTTTCACAGCAAACAACGCAATTACACTAAAACATATTAGAGTGAATTTCTTTTCAATGGCCTTCCTAAAAAATACATTTGTAATCATGGGAATAATGACCACTGTGAAATTATGTATCGTGCTTTCACGAAAAATTAGTGCAAATTGCTTCCATTATTTCACTTCCACTCCTCGGTTCATCCTTCGAACATGTTTCTGGAATGGGGTACACGTAACGGAAGATTTGAATAGCTGAGTTGTCTGCTTGTAAAATGAGATTCACGTAGTGGGACAATCCTGACCGGACAGTTTTCGCTTGGACAACCGGACAGACTCCAATTCACGTATTTTCCTCTCCAAACTTTTGCCGTTATAAACCCCAGTCCACTATGGACGTGGGCCCCAAATGACGGTATTGCAAGTGGCAAAGTTACACTCAGAATTGCCTCTCGTACTGATCGATTTACCCCTGCTCTGCTCGCGCGTGTTTTCTTGTGTCGATGTCCGTGCCCTAAAGGTTAGATGTGGTCAGCTTATCCGTTCCACTTATGCTGGCCATCTGCGAAACCGAGCTTACCGGTATGCTCGCTCCTTCTTCACTGGAAACACCCACGAGGTTGTTTTTTCAACTAATTCCACTCGCGGATTGACTCATGCTGTGAGCCATTGTGTCTATGCATGCTACCTGGAAATCCTTATCATGGATCTGTAGGTACCAGACGACATCGAATGTGGTCGACCCCTATCTCGTAAATGGCCAACCGAGGGATCATTAAACCCGATGGTCAAAATTGTTGGTAGGTTTGGTTTCGAAGTCGCGAAGCTATTCGGCCCTAACCGGGCCGCGGGCATCAAACGGCCGTTGTCAATGAGATAAGCTTTGAAGTCGACGTTTTGTCACTGTGTAGTTCGCACGGGCTGCAGGAGCGCCGAACAGGTACTTCTAAACGTAACTCAACTGACACTCTTCGTCAGCTACCCGTAATTGTGCGCCTACCTGTGGTTAGTGTTACCAGGCTCTCCTGCGAAAATGGAGGTCCATATTCAAGCACTACTGGACATCCGCCTCAGACAACCTTGTAGTGACGCTGGGGATGTGCTTGTTGGCTACTTAAAATACTCGGTTCTGTCCCCTTTAGAAAGTGGATAGTGATTCACATTTCTAGGAAGGGCTCGTACAACGCTTACACCAACCACGGAGCATTCAATGTTTTCAAATGCACTTAAGTTGTTGATATCTGTTGTGCTCCGTAGTTTATTGGAAAAGCCTAAGCAGCAATGTCTTCAGGAGCAGTCTGAATCTCCCAGAGGTCGTGTATGCATCGGCCAATTCGTCACCCTCCATCAGCTGCTGGAACACCATCACTTTTACCGGCGGTTGACAAAAGTTATGTTCCTAAACATCCGTTCTGCCTCTGATTCTCAGGGATAGCTCTCTGTGGAACGGGGTACCTGGTGAGTGGAGGTCAATGCTGAGAGCACCATACAGCCAGACTTCAAGTAGTTAGAACCCACACAAAGTCAACGCTACCTTTCCGTGACTTCAACGAGGCTCTCTCTTTAAAACTTGTAATCGATGATAACATGCACAAAAACCTGAATGATACCATTGATGGCGTAGAACTTCTCTCTGGAAACAGAACCCTATGCCTGGACAATATTGATGATTTCGTCTTGATTAGTGCCTGTGCGCAGACAATTTAAGGCACATTAGGCCGCTTGATGATTGAGGTGTCACTTTGTCCCTTGTGCTTTGCTCTCCCTAGGTGCAAGCTGCTTCACCAAGACCGGCGAGGTCCTGCGCTTGCGCGCGTCCTTGGTGGTGATAATCTAGATTTGGCCGAATGTTTTGTTTTTTTCGAGTGTTTTATCGCGGTATATTTCTAAGACGCGTTAATATTTATTGTAGTGAACGCTTTTGGGATTGAATGGCAAACAAACTACCCACTTTGAGTTGTGTAATAACATCCAATGTACATCGGGAACAGATCGTGGCAGCTACAGATGCTTACTGTGAGGAGGTATGTTCCGATGGCGCTGTACAGCCTCAGCAGAGTTGGATTTCTGTCGATAACAAACTCTGTGAATAGGTGTCGCTCGATTCTTCCTGGCTTCGGGTGTGCAAACCACCATTATTACCTCGAACGGAAACAGGCCAAAAGCTTACGCAATGACCACGAGCCTCACTTGGTCGATCGAGATGGGGCGAGTCTTCTATAGGGGAAGAGTTGAATGTTGTTCTTCCTGACCCGAAATTGTATCGACCATCATGTGCTTGTAAGAGGGGATATGAGTTTACAGATGAGATGTGCGTTTTAAGGAACAGTCCAGGATCATATGGACGACGGGACTCGAATGCTGAGTTGTTACTGATGGTCCGCAGTTGGACACAGGAGTGGTCCTGGATCTTTAGCTGTTAAGGCGTAACAGTGCTGCACGTCTATATCTCCTCTTGCTTTCCATTCAAAGACGGTGGTGGCTTAACCAAGGATTTACTTAATAATGAGCATCAGCACAACGCGCAATGTTCTCGCATATCCGTTCTCTGTACGGTTCGGATGTATTAATGGTGGTGGGAGGTTGGCAAAACAACCTCAGATATTTGTGGTCGAGCGTCTGGAGTTGATTATTCAGCCATGCTTATTGTGAGCTTGCTTGTGTTATGGTTAACACGCTAATCTCATAAGCACAACGGTCAGAATACGAACTCCCACCCTCACAAAGATATGCACTAATGATGGGCTCTAATAACAGCGAAACTCGAGTCTAGTGCTTTCTTTCGAAGTGGGCTAGCCGAAATGCTTGTCAAGGTTCGAAAATTTCGATCAATGGTTGGTGGTGTTTAATTCAAAACAACCTGAGACGTTCTGGGAAACTCAAGAGGTGCCTTGTGATTGCAGGTGTTTCCTATTTTAAAACGTAGGCTCTAGGTCTGTGACATCCGCAGAAGCATTATTCTAGTCTCTGTCTCGTCGCAGTTATTTACTGGTCCCAAGTAATTTGCTCACTAGACCTGGAAAAGAACACAGGATTCCGACCCAGTCAAAGGTGCATTGGACACATTTTTATCAAGCGACAGGAAGTGGGACATCGGCACTCTCATAGGTGGCTGACGGTCGATGCCTTTTGGACGTAAAAGCTACCTTCGTTTTTGTTGTTCCTAGCGTTTTCAAGAACCGTCTTTTTCGCAAACATGTCTCAGATAAATACGTGATTTTGTTAAACTCTTCGTGTGTTCACAGCAAACAGGGTGACAATGTGACTAAAACATTGAGAAGACACAAATCATGTGACGTTCTCCGGAGTAACGTTGAGGATTTACTCTTAACGAAAGGCATACGTCTCGCAGATTTGAGACTTACATGATTCCTGTTGAGTAGTCGGGGATTTGGTTTACTTTCCAGTTGACCATCACTCACATTTGATCGCAGCCTTCGCATTCAGGTAGACTTTCCAGCCAGCCTCTTTCGATAAGAAGCACTAGACTCGAGTTTCGCTCTCATTAGAGCTGATCAGTAGTGCCACGGCCGGGATTTGAAAATAAACCAAATCCCCGACTACTCAGTAATCTAAAATATCGCCTTGCAGGTTTAATGAGATCAGCGGTCTCGACCTGTCTCGGAAGTCCTAATCGCGAAGTTATCGATTGGAGTTAACAGGACAGTTACTGTGTCTGTTCTCGAAACGATCGGGCAACCTGATCATTACTTACATGATTCGTCAAGATGGGTTGTAGTGCTCCTGCGTAATTGGGACTCGTTTCGATATGGTGGTTCATACATTACATGGTACATATTTCGGTCAACGTTTATTGAAATCCACCTATGGTTACGTCATAAATATCCCAAGTATCTATCGTATGTTTTCAGGGAACCTGTGATCGTTGAATGTTTGTTTTTCAATCTGCGAATTAATTCAACTACTGTAGGGCATTTTTCAACTGACCCTGTCACGCCCCTCCTCGTGACCCCGTACAACTAAACGCTTGCTATCGTTATTCCCACAAACCGTTTCTAAAAGTAGTGATTCCCCCCAGCCCGCCTCCCCCAGCCATTTAATCTCACTCACCTGCCAACACACCCATTGTTATCTATCAGTCTCAACCCCTACCCTACCCCCTGTGAATACGGCCTTCCTACGGTTCTCCATGAAACTGTCACCAGCTAATCGGTCTGCCCGAAGGCCGGGCTTTTTAGACCCACATCAAACCGATCTGATCGTATTTGGTCTGTCCGTCATTGCCTGTCGGTCGCTCGTGCCCCTTGGACCCTTGACGGCCTATTGCGGCCAAACATTGTCTTATCCCATGACCACGAACGAATTGAAGTTTGTTTCTCGTAGTTGATTATATTATTTATGTCAATAGTATCACGTTTACAGCATCTTGATTTGGTTCTGATATTTGGCGTCATTGGTTATACGTGCGTCACTCTACGTTCGTCTGAAAAAAGTACAGCTACAATGCTGTGTCGTCAGCACCTGTCAGAACGGATAACAGACCATGACTGAATGTAGGACAAACTTTCGTGAGCGCTACTGCATCGGCATTTTAATTCTTCCGGTCATCTTGGACGGCGGTATGAGCGTCGGATTTTCGTGGGCAACAGGCCAGGTCTAAGTCGTATCGCTCTGATGTATAGGCGGGGAATAATCCAGGTTCCGCAACCAATTGTGCGACATGGCGGTCGTTGGGGAATGACTTAGACAAGTACCATCATATGTATTGTGCAGGGTGTTATGTCATGCCAAGTTTGTTTCTATGGTTGTAATTATCGTTCCCGGCTGGTGAGATTGGTGTGAAGGTGAGACGATGAAACGTGGGAATTAGCGACCGCGTTGATCCCGTTGTAGAACTTGGTTACGTGTTTTTCGACACAAGATCTTTTCAGAAGTACATGAGATTAAAGGTGGGATACTCCAGGAATGCCGGAATTGATACCTGAGTAAAAGAAAGCGTCGGACGAGTTTTTGGGCAACCGCGGTCATTTCTTGGTATTCCTACTCACGGTACGATCTAAGGATCTAAGCGTTTTTCTATGGACCGCGCTGAGACATAGTTGATGGCGGTAATCTCGGTAGCAACTGTGTCCGCAAGATATCGTTTCTTTGCAAGGGTTCCAGAGGAGCTGCCGTTTCCTGGTAGAATTTGTGATAGATCGGCAACCGCAGTTGTTGGTAAATTCCCCCCCCCCAGTTGAACGGTATATCGAGAAGATTGAACGTTGTTGTAGAAGAATCAGTTACTATGGTGGTTCCGTCTCTTTCGAGGTGTCGGTCTTCAAGAGCAGTAGTACATCTTTTTCTGTCTGTTTTTACACCGATGCATTGCGTCTTCGAGTAGTTCTTGGTCAAACCAATTTCAAGCAGTCTATCCTTGTGATGTGCTCTGGTTCCAGGACGTTTCTGTCGAAGAAGCCACTAGTATATCATCCACATGTACCATACAGTTCAATTGGCCACTCAGTTTGTTTAGGGCGAAGTCAAAACCGAAAGGGAATGAGAGTGGTTCATTCAAGGTTATTACAAGCAATGGGGGAGAGAGGATCTCCTTGACGAAATTTTCTTTTGGGGAAAATACTGCAACTTTCAAAATAAGACCTGCTAGACTTATAGAATGCTCTATTTCGCTATAGGAAGCCAAATTACTGTCGACCAAAGGGGATCAAATGACCCAACGATTACACGAGCAAGTACCATGTGACCACCGAGCAAATGTAACTCGGACGAAAACTAGGTGGCCTAAGCGGGGTGGTGATCTTGAGTACGGATGTTACGCGAGCAGTGTTCACCTGTGGGGGAAGTCGTTCAGTAGTCAGTGTTAGATTAAAAAACGCTGCCAGTGATTTAGCTTGGAAGTGAGCTTTGTCGGTGGTTGTGAGGTGCTCGGTTCCGGATTCAGATTCTTCAAGGGAGCATATTGCTTGGGTGACTTCGGCCAGGGAAATTGGAGCGAAGAGGTTAAGATCGTATGGAATCACTCCGTGTGGGATGGGTGTCACAGAGGCCGGAGTCATCAAACACCGGTACTCCCGTAGTTTATAAATCCGGAAACTTCCATTCATTATCAGCAAAGGCATTCCTCCATTGATGGTCAAGTTTCGTCCCTACTGTGTTCCTCCTGTGCTTGTGAAGGTTTTGCATATGCCCATACTGGACTTGAATTATATGCCGGCTGTTTCTGATCCTCATGATGTCGCGAGGCCGTCGTCTTGACGGCCTTCATGTAGCTGGAAATTGTTTTCGTATATTTGGTTGATGGTTTCTTTCAAAGTGGGGATAAATTGGTGGTTATTCGAGTTTGTTTCCATAGACGTGATCAGTGGTTGAAACCGTTAGATCTCATTACATTCCTGGAGCTGATCTATTGCCGCTCTAATAAGCTTAACATGGACAGATTCGTTGTCCAGCGTCTCTCACCCAGAACGAGCTGGCCAGTCGTTGATGTCCAGAAGCGTGTCCAGATGCGTACGGGTGTCTCAAACAGTAGCACCATGGGAGGAACAATAACTATAAATGCTTTAGCAATTGATGGGGAGTGATACAATGTACATGGGTGCTGAGGTCAGGATTCCTAGTTTTGCTGCTCGCACGGTAGGCGTGCCAGGACTCCAGTCGACGACTCCTAGTTCTGCGGGTAGTTCCCTGAATACTACTGATATTTGATTAGATGGGTTAGTCTTCAGTTGAAGTGTATCAATTTGACGATCTGGTAGATCCCATCACGGTCAAGTGAATGGGGCTGAGATAGTGTCAAATGTTACCCGTCGTGATTTGGTGTGCGAACGTCGATGATAACTTCTGGGTGAGTGACTGAGTTTCGTTTAAAATTTGTCGAGTGTAGAAATTTGGTTGACCAATTCTGTGAAGAAATCCGGATTTTTTGGCTGATCATCAGAAGCACTTATTGGTGCATTGTGACTAGTGGCAGGGTTGCCTACATGTAAAATGGGGTTCAGTTACCTCGCAAGTGTCGATCTGTTTAGGAGAACTTGCTCAAGGTTTGACAGGTTTGGTTCTAGCATACAGAGCTTCTTGACAGATTTACGTCTGGAAAGACACGTGCCCGGATCGGAACGACTATGTGGGATATGTATTGAGGGTCGGTTGATTGGAGTCAACTGGGATGACAGATGATGCGCTGTTTCACTTGTAGGTGACACGGGTGCCCTTTTCGGGATTAGGGGAAGAGAAAGACTTGCGAGTGGCCACAGACGTCTTGGTACCATAAGTTTTTACTTGTTACTGACAAAACATTAGGTGCTCTAGACTGTTGTCTTCGACCTAGGCTCGAAAATTCCCGCTGACAAATGCGGTCGCCTTTCATTGCTTGCTGCTGATCAGTTTATACTATCAGCGATGGTTGAATAAAGACACTTCCGGGTAGACATGAGTATATAGGTCATTCGCGAAGAGAATCAGCATAACATCTGCCAAAGTTGACCGATAAAAACTGGTGGTAAGGCGAACAAACGATGTAAATCGTACTCTTCGAGATGTTTTTGACGTTCGTGTTGCGATAAGTCACGCTGAGGGGGTAAATTCATTGTGACACCAAAACCACCGGGCGTGCATTAAGCTCTCTACAACACTGAGGGCAGGTCTGATACGCTGACTAATTTGAGCTGGAATTTTCATTGACAGGGGCCAGTGCTTTGTTAGTAGTTTCCTAAGAACCAGCAAGATGGCCATCTGGAGATTTCCGGGTGGGTGCCGTAGGAGGACAGGAATGCTTCTTCGCCAAGGAACATTCATAAGCTCCAATCCGTGGCTGTCTATCCATCGTTATATCACGATAAAGTTATTTGGTTACCGGCTAGGAGGGACATCGGAATTTATTGGTTAATAGACAGTGAGGGTGAGGCCACGTAATAAATTACATGGCCTAAGAGCTGTTGCTGGCTTTGGACTGTACCCGAATCGAACAATAAATGCTAGAAATAATGATTGACCGTGGGACCTGTGTGCAAGTAGCGACGTTTACACACAATGGTTCATTGAGTTGTGGATTAGTCCGTTATGAGGTTATGATAATATGTCGGATGAAGTGGTATAGATGTGCTAATCAAAAACGCCTCAAGTCTCCAGTGGAAATAAGACAGTATGCAATTAAAACAACGTTATTTAAAGTAACCAGGAGGGCAGTAAACACTATCGCGTAAAATAACCGAAAAATATGTCTCAGTGTGACAATGGTAGATGGAATGAGAATACTATCTCATGTAAACGACTTACAAAATGTTGGTTTACATGTAGCAGGATAAAGATTAGGAGGCAGATTACAACTGCCGGCAAGTAGTATGGGAGTGATACGTGATAAAAGTCACGCACGGATTTGGTACCAACACCGAGGAAGAGTAAGAGGGAACTCAATCGTGTACAATTTTCGGGATGACCCACCTATGAAACAGTGGACAGAATCAAGTGAGCTTACCGAACGAGGCTTTAAATGATGCAACAATAACCGTGTAATATGACCGGAAGATTGAGAGGTGCACGGTATAGTGCGTAACCCTGTAATGATTTTTTATCCATTGGAAAAACCCTAAGAACATCCTGTATTTTATTTATAGAATGATGTCCGAAGATGAAACGATACTAATTTGACAAGTTTTAATCAGATTTTCACGAGAACGTGAAACGAACTTACATTCTTAACACGTATGGATGTGTAACTAATTTTAAACTAGAATCAAAATTCCACAGGACGGAAGTAATGGTTTAAGGGATTAAACAAAAACGGAAACCCAAACTTATGGGAATGCCGACTATAAGGGTAGCCGCACCGTCACCAGGATTTGTTAATGGATATACGAGGGAACTGTGACGTGTGATAGTCAACGTCTAAACAAACTGAAGGATGCATTTCCCACTGCTTCGAATTCATGGACAACTGTCTCAGATGTTTACCTGCAGATTACACTAAAAATCGTTGTCCTGGTTTCAACCTACGTGAATAAGTGAGGTTATGTCGGGTAGCATCGGTTTATCACAATCTATTCCGCTGGCTAATTCTTAGGCTATCGCACATCCGAGAAACAAGCGAACCCTGTCGACGGTCCTGCGTAATGTATCAGTCAGTAGGGTACAACGACACAATAGATGTCAAGTGTTGACGCAGATGTGCATTTGTAGTGGTAGTGCCTGGACAAACACCGGGGCCATGAAAATGCGGACCGATAATGTGGTGGAGTGCAATCAATCGTGTACGCCATACCTGCATTGGCCAATCAGATTGTTCGACATTGACCTGTATCTATAGTATCCATAACATACTAGATGAGATGTTGTGTGTGGTGTAGTGAATACACATCTTGCTCTGAACCTGACTTGTTCTACATGGTGACAGAGATGAATAACCCAGACTGGATGGGTGTGAGCCCAATGGCTGGATTGAATCTCCGACCACCACCCCAGCTGAACATGAATGAGGATGAAAGACTTCCAGCAAGATGGAAAATGTGGAAGTTACAATTTCAAGATTTCCGCACGCTAGCTCGACCGTCGTCGGCCGAGAAGGAGTTTCAAGTGGCGATGTTTCGACATGCCATCGGAGAGCAGGCCGTCCGCTGCATTAACACATTTCCGTATGAGGCGGACGAAGACCCAGAAGACTGGGAAAACGTGATGAAGAAATCAGAATGTTATTGTTCGGGATTTACGAACGACACTTTTGGGAGATATAAATTTAATTGCCGCTTCTAAGAACCTGGAAAATCCATAGATCAATTCGTTCAAGCTCTGAGATCCATGGCCACAACCTGCGGTTCTGTAACTGTATGCATGACGAACTGATCAATGATAGGTTAATTATCGGAATGAGAAACGGTAATTTGACCAAGAGAATGTTTATGGATCCTCAGTTGACGCTCAAACAATGCACTGATGTGTGTTGAAGTGAAGAGGCAGCCGACAGAAAGGCCGAAGCCCTCAAATTTCACTCGACAGAGAATGTCAATCGCGTGATGGCCAAAGAACGAAGAAACCCTCTAGCAGACTGCACTTTCTGCGGAAGAACCCATGGCTTCAAGAAAGAATATCCAGCATGGCGAAAACTTTGCACAAAGTGCGGTAAAGCGGATCACTTCTCTGTTTGCTGCAAGAGTGGTCCAGGTGTGGCAAAGGCAACCCAGCCTACAAGGTACTCAGTGTATGCGGTTGGAGTGAACGAACCCCACCAGGGTATACGATCTGCCGAAATTTAATTGAATGGAATAACAATGAACTTCCAGGTGGACTCAGGTGCAGGTGTCAGTCTCGTCCCTCGGTCCTGCGTCCCAAACGAACCACTGACGAATACGAACCTCGTGCTTCGAATGTCGATTGGAACAACGGTGATACCTACAGGGAAGTTTACAGCAACCTTACGCAACCCTAATAATGACAAACGTATCGAACAAGTTTTGTTTGTGGCCAAAGAAATTTTCTCCCCCCCCCTTTTGGAGTTGAAGCAATCGAAGCGCTGGAATTGGTAACATTTAACTGGGTATTTAACGTAGTCTCGCCATTGACCAACATGTGTTTTTGATGGTACTTTGGGAACCTTTCCAGGAGTCTATAAATCGAACGTCGATTCGGACGCGAAATCAGTGGTGTTACCCATTCGTCGTTTGCCACTTACCGTAAAAGAGACATTTGAAAAGGAACTCACACGGCTGACAGATCCAGGAGTAATACAGCAAGTAGACGAGCCAACCGATTGGGTTAGTCAGGTAGCTATAGTCAGCAAGAAATCCGGCGAAGTGAGAATTCGCATCGACCGAAACCATTAAACGCACCATTGAGAAGGGAGTATTTTCGACGTCCCTTATTGGAAGACATTCTTCCTCAGCTAACCGGCGCTTGTTTTTTTTGCCAAGGTAGATTTGTCCTCTGCTTTCTAGCATGTAAAACTGAACGAACAGTCCAGTTTTTTAACGACATTCGGGATACCGTTTGTTCGTTTCCGTTGGCTTTGTCTACCGTTCGGATTGAAAGTCTCCAAAAACGACTAATCCAAGCAATCGAGAACCTACCTGGTATCATGTGCACAGCTGACGACGTTTTGATCTACGGTCGTACCAAAGTCGAACACGACAAAAATCTAGAACTCTTTTTAGCTAGATGCCAACGGGTCGGCGTCAAGCTTAAAGAAGAGAAAACTGAATATTGCACCAACGAGGTTACTTTCCATGTGCACGTTTTATCCAGAGAAGGAATCAAGCCTGATCCAGCAAAAATCGGTGCAATAGTGGATATGGCACACCCAACTGACGTGAAAGGTATTGATCGTTTCAATGGAATGATTAACTACCTGAGTCGATTTCTGCCCCGTTTAGCTCAAATCATGGAGCCCATCAGGCTACTTACCCACAAGGATACGCCATGGGTGTGGGCAGAGGAGCAGCAGCGAGCGTGGAAGCATAACAAACAATTAATCGTCAAAGTTCCTGTATTATGTTACTATGATTCACGTCTGCCGTTAATGATACAATATGACAGCAGCCAAAATGGGACTGAAGCAGTTCTCATGCAGAACGGACAACCGATTGATTTCCAAAGTCGAACCATGAGTAGCGCCGAGACCTGATACGCACAAATCGAAAAGGAACTGCTGACGGTGGTCTTCGCAATGGAAAAACTCAACGATTACACATTTGGGAGAAAAATTATCGTCCAAACCGACCGTTAACCATTGACAACTATCGTAAAAACAAAGCCTCTAGACAAGGCGCCACGCCGTTTGCAGGCAATGTTGGTACGTCTACAGAAGTACAATTTTGAGATCGGATATACTCCTGGCAAGAAAATGGTACTGGCGGTTACACTATCGCGAGCCTCACTGGCAGCGGAAGAAGACAACTGCACCGCTCGCGGTTACCACGAATAAGGCAGACGTTTGCCGATGACGAAGAGACGGAGAATATCGAAGAGCAATTCAGAAACGGCTGGCCCGACAACGCACGACAAGTGAGTGAAATCATTTGTCATTGTTTTAAGGTCCGAGATGAGCTGACCACAGTGAGCGTTCTTATGTGGTACGCATAAATCACAGGACATTAAGGAGGAACCGAGTGCACCTACGGAAACAGGAAACGACGAACCCAAGTTCCAGAGCAGGTGAATCCAATTCCACGGAAGAGAACGAGTTCGTCTACGAAACCGAAGAACACCGAAGATTCTTTAAAAAGGGAAGGATGTGGTGGAGTGCAGCCAATCATGCACGCCATATATGCATTGGCCAATCAGATTGTTCGACATTGACCTGTATCTATAGTATCCACAACATAATAGATGAGATGTTGTGTGTGGTGTAGTGAATACACATCTTGTTCTGAACCTGACTTGTTCTACAGATAACACCACTACTGCTTCGTCAAAATTTGCATGGGTCATCAGTCACCGTTTGATCATGCATCACCAACGACAATTCAGAGGAATCCTCAAAAGGGGAACAGGTTGGCAACCAAAACAAATGTAAAAGATGAGGGAATTCTCACTGTGTCCTACGCTAGCAAATCTAGTGAAATTAACAGGGAACAGAAGAGAACGAATCTGATTTAACAGTAGCTCTGATATCTCTGTGTTCGTCAGCATGACTAACCTCTCGCTTCCTGTTTAGTGTCGTAGTGGGTGACGTTCTATATCTTCCCGATTTAAAACATTTGGGTATCATTTTCACGGGTCTGGATGTCGGTTGAAAACGTCCTAAAGGGTTGCAACGACGAATCAGCTCTCATAGGTAATGTGACATAGGTTGGGTAGCAGTTTTCGGGATTGATTATTCCATGTACAGTAAGAGGACGCGGATCTACCCGGTGCAATGACTAAACGAAATGACTTCGCTTGCCCCCATTCGCCAAAGTGACGCTGGCACATGCTAAAACTTACCTGTCTGTACATGTGACGCTTTGGAAGCGGTAAGCGCTGGGCACATAGCCCATCGGTAGAGGACACACGACCGGTCTGTTTTTGGCTGCTTCATTGCGGTGCGAAGGAATAGACTAGATGTTCACCACAATCGTGTCTTTGTGTCAATCAGAGAAAGTTGCTCAGTTTTTCGTGAAGATGGCCTCTTCTAATAGCAGTATTTGATCACCGCCTGTTGGATAAAAGATTACCAAATGTTCGATAGGATGTATCAGAAACACGGTTGGTTACTGGCTTCTTGCCGTTTGTGTGGGTGAGATAGTACATAAATTGTTCCACCCGTTACGAAACATATTTGCTTATCCTGCATTGTGATTGACCTTCTGTAACACCGATATAAGTGATCAGACGACTGTACCCGAATGGAAGCGATTCAGACTCGTAGAATTTTAAGTTACATTATAGTCAGTGATTAGCAGTGGTGCTTCACCCACTGATGATAAACGTTATTTATGAATAAAGAACCAGTATATCAATTTCTCGACAAGAGCCACAGTCATTCATTCTCGACAGTAGTAAACGAAGATATAGATTGAGTAAAGGGGCGCATAAAGAAAACTGTAAGAGGACAATGAAACAAAAATGAACACGCCGAATTTTATGGCGCTTCATTTCTAATGGGCCTGTAAAATCACCGGAGCATATAGTTGATCTGTCTTCACGCCGAAAGACGACATCTCCAGACCATGTACGTCGGAACGTGATTCGAAACTGTCAACTGGGTGAGCATCACAGTCTGGTTAGTTTAAAAAGGTCTGACACGCATGTTCGGGCCAGTGGCACTTTTTACAATAGATCTACTCCCACAGGACAAATGCAATTTGCCAAGCAGCACATTGTTTACAGCGTGGTTTGTTCGTTCTTGTATGCCATTTCCGGTGTCCGCCTCTATTACGGACATTTACGTAGGTGACACCCGGTCAGTCGCCTATGCTGTTATCACACTGAAGTTGCAGCTGTCTGGTCAACGCGTTTGTCACTTGTCGCGTGATTGATCGACGAGGCTACAATGGCACTGCAACCACACCCGTGTGCTACATGATATCTTAAGGACGTTTTAGAGCTAATGGAGTCGAAACTTTGTTTTCACTAGATACCGTCGCCCGTGTCGCAGAAAACTCGGAAATATATTAACATTGTTACCAGGATTTTATCTGCCGTTGATACGTGAGTTCGTGTTTATAAATGAATAATCCATTGTCCTCATTGCTTGACTCACTATCCTACTCTAGCTAGGTGAACACATGAAGTGACTTCTATGTGACAGTTCCAAAGTTTAAACAACTAGAAATTAAAATTTACAGCGGATTTTAGTTGACTGTCGACTCTCGGATGGACTGTTGTGGGACCTTCGTGCGTTTTTATGTCCGTCAGTATGGTATCCACATTGATAAACGGGTCGCAAGCACTCATCAGAAAGACCTGAAATCTTTAAAGCGTAGGATTCTCTGGACCAGATTTTGCATTGCCCCTAAGTTGTGCAAACAAGAACAGTAGGCTGGCGTGCATGTGGTCTTTTCCAGTGGGGAAAAATCTGGTTACATTGTCTGTGTATGACGGCACATCATGGATTTCATTTGTTATCTTATGGCACACGCATTTCGCAAGTAATCTGACATGCCGGTAGCACACATTTAGATAGTATCTGGATGAAACATATCTCTGACCAAGATTTTCGATCATGTTCTTTCTACTCGAGGTTCACACCTTGCTTAGCCCCAAACTCGACTGATCCATTGACGGACGTGTGAGGAAAATGTGACTTAGTGCACAAAACCATCAGCGTGGATGCTTTCGTAATAGATCTACTTTTAGGACACAAATTCACCAGCTGTAATTCATAAACCAATGATATCTACAAGTGTGATTTGAGAAGCTCTTTGGATAGAAGACACCAAAAATAAAACCAAGCTGGGTTGCTTATGTCTGTTGAAAGCATGTTCCTGACACTAGTCAAATTAACCACCCAGCTGTTCCTGTATAAACGCATTGAAAGTAAAAGCCTTTATAGCGTTGATACTAGGTGGCTCAGATTTCAGGAAGAATTCAGTTTCAACGAGGGCAGCAAGTTGCATTCGTGATTTAATTCCGTTAAAGTTCATCACTTAACCACGCTCTCCACGTTGAATCAGTTTTCAGAGTTCATGGCATTATTTATGGGTTTTTTTAATTTCGTATGCGACTTATTTACTGTGTCATCGTTGTGTTATCCTAGGCAGTGTCTAATTTAGTTAACACGCGAGTATGCAGACAACTTTTGAATGAGTCCCGTCATCCTTTTGCGGCAGCATAAATTCTCGCGTGATTCGAATGAGGGAGACAAAGCAAATTTTTAATACTTTACATGTATTCCAGGATGGGCCGGATAATAATAAACCGAGAGTGACGGTGGTAATGCCAGTATATTGAAGATTGGTACACGTATCAGTCATTGCTGACTGCATCAATTAGTTCACAGTCGGTGATTTTTAGGTGATTTGAGGACGGAGTGCCGAAGAATACGAAAAGATTTTTACTAACCACTGTACACACAAACGGGGACAGTGGGATCTCAGACTGCTAACCTTAGCTGTCTGTGATGTAACTGAGTCGGAACTTCTTTTCTAGTTTATCTCGTCCCGTCTTATCGCATTATTATCAATTCTGTTACTGTTAGTGATTGTGATTGTAATTACGATCATTTAATTATTAATTTACAATAGGAGAAAAGGTCGAAAAATCCACTAAATTACCGTAGCTACAATCGATTGTGCGTAGCGTTCAGCTTTTATTAAGGAAGTATACAGCATATCACCTAAAACATCAGTGATTGCTGTGATTTTAATATGGAGAGGAGCTCTAATCGTGGATGTTGTAGCTTCGAATATAGGGCGTGCGTCTGAATTGATGTTCCTATGAGAGTGCATATGCGCTAATCACTCGGACTTTCATTAACTGTTCACCCTTCCGCATCTGTGCGTGTGTGCATCGTTCCCTACTGACTGATCATGTTATCAAGTAGTCAAGACTCTTGATTAGTGCTCTTGTTTCCACTTCGCACTCACTCTTGCATCAGACATTTACTTACCCTGAGTCTGCTCGTTACATTGCATGGTCTAATTGACTGGCCACTTTTTAACTTACGAGTGTAGTTAACAGGGCAGTTGTTGTCTATTCTCGACTCGATCCGACAGTCTGACTACTGCTCACAAGTAAATGTGACTGAGCGTCTATATATGATGATCCAGTCGTGCCTAATCTTAGGTGAATAGCGCAGTGATCAACGTGGTTGCCTCATGAAAGCATGGGCGGAGTTCTGATCCGACTGTGACGAGAATATACACTACTGACGAGCCCTAACAGAAGCGGAACTCGAGTCTGGTGCTTATTTCTGAAACTGGCTGTCTCGAAAGCCCATGGGATTTCGACGGGTACCAACAGCTTCGGCTGATTTCCAGTTAGTATATTTAACCAATAGCGATAGAAGACATACATCGGGAGATGTTAACATTTCGTTTACTTTCTTCAGTCATGAAAGTAAAACATTAGAACATATAGGACATGCGGTTAGAAACACAATAAAAACATTCAACCGTTGTGTTGCTAGTCGCATGTCCTATATGTTCTAAGGTTTTACTTTCGTGACTGAAGAGAGTAAACGAAATGTTAACATCTCGCGATGTATGTCTTCTATCGCTATTGGTGAAGTGGATCAAGGGAACTCAGTGTTTTAAATAGTATATTTAAATAAGTTTGAAACTGGCGACAACTGAATTGATACTACTTTCCGTGGGCTAACTTTTTTGACATGAGCCATTCAGCCGTCAAACGAAACTGCTCATTGCCCATTTCAGTCGTCTGACTATGTTACGCCTGGTTGCTGGCTCATCTACCTAAGCGGAACAGGCCAACTGGTTTGCACAGGCGTGCTCATATCGATCAG
This sequence comes from Paragonimus westermani, assembly GCA_008508345.1. Classification (NCBI taxonomy): domain Eukaryota; kingdom Metazoa; phylum Platyhelminthes; class Trematoda; order Plagiorchiida; family Troglotrematidae; genus Paragonimus; species Paragonimus westermani. The sequence goes on along the minus strand of QNGE01001523.1, from coordinate 52,764 downwards.
TTCAGTTGGTTCGATATAACGTTTGGTCTAATATATTCATGTGATACGGCATACACATCTAACCACCATCTACTATTAACTTGGCCAGCACTCTGCGTAGTAAAACCTAGCCGCTTGCATTGTTCCAACTCCCAATCGGGTGTATTCACAACTCTGATTGTCGAGAAAGCGGATGGTTTGTCGAATTTGTGCTTCCACACACCAAGGTTAGCCGATGCGCTCTGTTTGCCACACGCATTAGGCCCATCAAGTCACAACGCAAATCGAGTATGGTCCATGTCTGCCCGCATCTTTGACACGCACGTCTGCACTGTCTTAACAACTTTCCTCAAATGCATGATACATGTGGATGTATTTGGTAACATAGTGGTAACTCGCAGGTTCAATCTAAAGGTAAATGCATAAGCTAAGTTTTCATCTTGATTACCTTTCCTTTTGCAAATAATATTGATTAGTTTCGGCGTCTTCTGTCCATCTCGACGTAGGCAAAAGACTTTACAGATTTGAGTGTGGATCATCATCTCAACCAGCACATTTTACACGAGTAAGTAAAACTCCACGCTAATAAAAGTTGGGTTACTCAAACTTTATACATACAAAATTACAAAATTGTTACCAAATTTTTCGTCCCTCTCGCCCAACACAATCGGTTTCAATGTTTATACCATATCATATTATGATTCTACACAAGTAACTCCAATGTTTCTCGTTAAATTACTACAACTGAATGTTCTGTAGGTCCACATAACACTAAAATAACGTTCTCATAGCCCACTGAGACAAGTTCAATTGATTGTTCACAGAACGTTATAAAAACAACTTGAGTTGAATGTACAAGAGATTGCGAGTTAGTGCTCGGGTGATTCTCTTCAATTCTACAGATCATGGTCTAGAGGTCTAAAATCGAGTGGTCTTTTGTGTCAGAGAAATTTTTGATGACATAGTTGTCATGGTCATATACTGAGTGTATTCAAGAGAAAAAGAGAAATATTAGATCTGCCTGCCCTCCCCTTTGATGCTCAATCGACAGGCATTGTTCCAATCTAATGTGATTGTCGTCGTGAAGTGTATTGCCCAGCGTGTTGTGAATTTACAAATCAAACGCCCTACAACATCCCCTTCGCCACCCCATTCAGACAAGTCGTTTATACAGAAACTCTTCTCTGTATTATTCTGTTTAACGAATGATCAACATAGATCTCTGACAATTTCAAGCAACGACAATGATGTACATTTACGTTAACGAACAGAAGCAAGAATTCTGGAGAAATTGCAAACACTGACCGATATTCTGAAATCTACAACTGAATATCCACTGTACAACGTTTAGTTGATTTCAAGAACAACGAGACTCTTCAATTTGTGAGTTTATTGCAGAGAATCAGCAGAAAACACTTGAATCAGTCAGAACTCCCATACAACAAATACACTTTTCGTTAAGAAACTGCAAATCAGCATATCGAATGTGGGCGGGTCTATCGCTTCTCTCAGTTTTCCATATCAATCAGATACAGCGTGGCTGAGGAGGACTATGTGAAACACAGCTTGTCGGAACCATTTTGATTGATTATCAGTCTGGAATCTAACAACGGTTCTGGTGAAGACCCATATATTCACTTGAAGTTCATTCACCTTTCCCCAATGTGCCGTTGGACGAGACGGCTGATTTTACTAGTGCTTTCATCTCTGTGACTAACGGGCGCCATCAGCTATCAGCACATTCGTAAAAGCACATGAGTTTACGTACAATTTGAAGTTTTCCTTAAAATGCGCAACATGTAAGCTAGCTGGAAGCACAGATGGTGTACAAGCTTCCTGATCTCTCAATACGTGGCACTCACGTAGCACCGAAAAAAGCAAGGAACACGATGGCTTCAGGTACACTGTACAAGTGTAGCACAGATGATGACCTTCTTATCCTCAACCTCATGAGCATTGCGAACACGGTCTGAGTTACTGCTAAGCAACTTCTCGCTCCAACTTGTATTTATCTGCGTTGAATATATTCTTCACCCGCCAGTCAAATGGCTGAACAATGTGTTTTATTCCCAGATAAAATACGCACAGTGACAGTATTGGAATTTGAAAATCCCTTTCATGCCCGGTCTATGCTCCGTTTTGTCGTTTTGCTTAAATCTACCATTGAGGCGGGTTAGATACGAAGCCAGAAATTTCATTCAAGGTAACTTAATTAGTCGTTGTGACCGAACGTTAGACACGGTTTCATTCACTGCGCTATATGTGAAAGCACATGTCTTCCGAAATTCTTCGTCAAATGCTACCTACCTGTGACAGAGTCGTTAGCATTGATCTTAGCAGCGCGGAACATATGACGCATCAGAAGAAAGAACCCAGTCACTTTGGTTCACTTCATATTCCTATAGAGGCAAATCCTACAAATTTGGAGCATGTTTCCCTAGAATCCTTCTGCTATTTTTTATCGCATGCCGGTACAAACGTAACTGAATGTTTTACATTTAGTCCATGAATAAGCCAAAAATCAAGACACATCTGTACGTTGCTTACATATCAACCTAATCTACCCTATCCAAATAGGTATATCATACAGCACACTGCCAGAAATATGGTGAGGATTGCTGCTCAATTATTATGCCCCTTGGTAAAGTGGGAACAGAATGATTGGACGTGTGTGTGATTACTCACGTTTCTGGACAGAATAGTAGGCCAGCCCGCGCCAAATCAGCAGGGACCAGACATGACAGGCTTTTCTTCTCTGGATGCTACGCTGAAGTGGCTTTGCTTGTACAGTTATCTTCAGACACCGGTTTGTATCAACTGAACGACTGCCGTACAGCTTCAAAATGTTTCCGCTGGATTACTAGGCGCTCAGTCTACTTGTTGACGCGAAACGGATTGTCGCCATAAAAATGTGCTGTATTTAATTTGCACAGAACCCGGTATGGAAGTAACCCTCACATGTTTCTGTGGATTCAAGTTCATCTTGGTTGTAGTTAGTAGATTTCATAGGCTACCGCATTTAAGCACAGGTCCTCTGGTTTATCAGAGACAATCATCACGGCAACCACTGCTTTGGTTCCTGGTCATTATATGTCGAACTAACGTGTTTACTTGTCATCTACATAATACTTGTTTACCCACTATCCACGTCGTCATCTCAGTGATGGGCACTATGCAAAGAAACACAAATTAACTTAACCACGACTGTAGTGAAGTTGAACGATTGCTCTATGCCACTCATCAGTAGTCAGCCACAGGCACTTACTTGGGTATTAAAGTAACCGTGGGAAAATATGTGGTGAAACCTTGGGGCACACTCCGCCTAGAAATGGCTTTTTCCATATAGTAACGTGGAATCGGTAACCATATCATCCTGGAATTAGTAGTATTGATAAATGTGTTTTTAACTGAGTTGACTTTAAAGCATATAGCACGCGTGATGATTTCCTGAATAAACAACCTGTTGTACCATCGCGTTCTTGACTCACAACATTACGTCAATGCTTCCACAGCTTCCTATAACAAGATGATGTTCACATCTACTATCATGCAGGATACAATTCCCATCAGCGTGCTCATTTGAAGCGTCTCAGCTAAGCAAGTTTACTCTTCGCATGCTTAGTGTCGTTTCAACTCCTAAAGGCGCCAACCCCATTGTTTGTCACAAGACCGCAGCACATGCAGTGTAGTTTCCATATACCCAGTAATGAACGCACATCGCATCCGCGTTTTGTTCAAACTTAGTAAAGTGACGTTCCAGTGAAATACGAAAATTCATGTGTATCGGTCCTTTCTGCTCTGTGTTTGAGTAATCGTCTGATGACAGTATACAGGTCTTTCAACCAGTTTTACGCTGTGAACATCGTCACAGCTCAAATTACGTCTTAGCAGCCTACATAAAACTCAACAACAGCCGTGCTTCTCGGGAATGGGTAATTTGAAGTATTGTAATGGTCACCTAGAACACTTGTGAATACCTTCTGCTTATCCGAACCCTTGATTATCATGAATTATCTGACGGTGACTACTTCTGTGTTACAGTTGCCCATTTTGCACTCTATTATACTAAATGGGAGCACATAAACTTGATGAAGCTATTTAGTAACTCATATTTTATCACTACACATGTGATTCTCCTTATATTTTCACAGCGTGACTACTGAATTGAAAATTATTAAGCTTCTGTTAACAGCTGTATGCTACGAGAGATGTCAGACGAAACACAACAAAGACACAACTGCTCGTGACTTGACTCCAGCACAAGAACTCAAGACCCCACTCAGAGAGCTGTGCAGTATCACTCAACATACGAATCACAAGTTGAGTAGCATTTTCACTTCAACACATCTTCCCGCCTTATTCTATAAGCATTCACTAGATCATCTCGTGATTAGCAAAAATCTAAACAAGTTCACTTCTATTGTATTCTCAGGGTTTTGCTAGGTCCGTAACTTTGTTACGCGCTGTATTCTTCTCGTATGTCTGGTTTATTGTTAACTGGTTGTCAGCCGTAAGCATTGCCATCAACTATTCATTGCAATGTAAATAACTTCAGCTCGAATACTAACTCCAAAATTCATTGTTTCATTTACCGCTCAATGACGGAAAGAAAAGTCACCCAGTAACAGGAAGTGTAAATTCAAGAAAGGATAGCGTGACTGACCATTTGAAATGTATCAGGTCTCTTGCTAAAATGTGTCGGAGTAATAGAACAAATAGGAAGACTGAATCAGTTGTACTGTTTCCAGCTAAAATTTCAACTGAGTGCTTAAAGTTGTGGTCCTAGAAGAAGCCAAGGGTCAGCTATTTATTAAATGGCTGCAAAAAAAGAACTTACTCGAACCCACTCACTAATTTCACTGTCGCCAGAAAGGACTTTTGTGAGCGAAGTCGAAGTTGACAAGTTCATCATTGGTGACCAGATGGCTAAACAACATAGCATGTTAGCCTGTAGGCAGCCTACTTGAAGAATGGAATATCTCGGCGAACAACACACAACTATGACAGGTTTTGTTGAAATTAAAGCGAGCATGACCAGAAATAGTGAAGTTATCTGAGCAGAACATGAACCATGACTATTAGTGTAGGGAAAGAATTAGCAAGTCTTTAAACGACATAATGTAACAGAAAATCATTCACTAAAGCAAGATATTAATTGTCCAACTCGTTGGCTCCAGTGCCAGACTTGTGGTCGTATTTGAGCCTGAATTTCGGTCCACGACAGACCGGCGGTTCCCACCTACACCTTCTGTGCAGTTCTACTCAGTATGTTTGTGTGACTGACGCATTCTGTCGGGGGGTTTTCATGTGCTACTTCTTGTCCGTTGATCTGATCTCGTTGAATGATAAATCTTTCAGTCGCCAGTGTTATCCGCAATATATCTGCTCAGGGCTTTGGCCAAATCTAACATCCAGGGCGAGATGGTTCCTAAAGTGTTTGACCAGTCGCTCCTCCGGTCTGGTTATCTATCACATTTTCCCTGCCAAATCTCGTCCGATGGTCCAATTTCCTTGAACAATGGTTGGTCTGGTTGCCTGTGTTGCCCACAGTCCGAACGTTGTGGGCTTTTGAGCCTAACTCACTACCGCGTTGAGGTATTCCACCGAGTGCTAGAATACTTGCAATTTCGGCATTATCATCCACCACAATGTCACCACGGTGTACTAAAAGATCATTGGAAAGGGATACTACCAGATAGTTGTCAGAACTGGACCTTCTCATGCTCGCCAGTCTAACAGACATCGAGGGGAGTAAGAAGAATTTTTACCTGTATTTAAATCACACAAAGAGTGGGAACGTATCCACATGTCGTGGTAACTTCATATTAATAGAAGGTTTACAAATAGTTTTCCGATTTTTGTTAGTTCACTTCCAACTACTGGATTCTGATCGCTGATATTAGAATTGCAAAGCGCTTTAATGTCATCTAATTATTTTTACTTGGAAACATCACACCTTACAGAGAAATTGTTCACCCCTAAAATAAAAGGAAATTAAGAATGTCTGGAACACTGAAAAATTCCATACTTAATTGGATTATTGAGGGATTTGTGACTACTCACTTTAGTATTCTGGAGATGATAATAATGTTAGATATAGCTTGCTTTTGTACGAGAGGTGTAACAACATACTACTATTAAGGGCCTCAAGAGGAATACTACGGTTGACTTGCACATCCTTTCTTTGTCTACCCAGCTTTGATAAGATGGAATGAGTCGTACAGGTCGATGTGCAGGCTGTCGACAGAGAGGTCTGATGAGCCGAGTTGAAAGGGGCGATGAATTTATTGTATGAAAATAAATCTGTAGTTTGAAGAGAACAACTGAACAAACGATTGCCACATTCTGATTATGTTGACCTTTCGGGACAGTGGTAATATTCACACTTTTCTACCTGTCAAATTTCGTTAGTTCACATGTTCTTTCAGAAATCTGTACCAACGGCGCAGCCAAGCCAACGGCATATTCTACCAAAATTGCGTGAAATCTGACGGTTTTCAAGTGGTTATACGTTGAAAACCTACGGACGCTAACAAAAGCAAGAATTAGAGCTGTTCTGAAGGTGGTACCAAGGGTGTCGTAAAACCAACGTGAGTTTTTGTGAGGAAGACTCGGGCATCCGACTGACTGACGGGACAAGATGCCGCTGATCAAGATGGTTTAGTGTGTAACAAACGGATGCATCTGTGTCTGTCACTGATCTACAAGGAAATTCCGGACTAGACACAGCCTGCAATGGAGCGAAATTCTGGATGGCATTTGTGTGTGACTTGGTTACTGGAAGGTATCCCAAAGGTTCTTGATTACCTGGTTCTTATTGCTCACGTCAGTCAGCAGTGCGATATGGCAGTCTCACGCATGCGACTTCGGCTTCGGAGTTGTGACCGCTGAATGGTAGTAATAAGTTTAACAAAAACTCGCTTGGTGATGTTCAGAGGACAATAAAGTCGCTAAGGTGGGTACACCTGGAGTGAGAACACAGTTAGTTAACGAGAGGAAGAAGAAGGTTGCTTCAGCTGTGCGAAAAAAAGACACTCATGCAGATTTAGAAAACTCAGTAATGAAGTGATTTGCCAGTAATTTATTGGTGTGTCAAACAGTGATGTGAACTTTAGATGCAAAAAACAGACTTATTTATAAGGAATACAATGATGGAATCGATTATGGGCAGGGTCGGGCAGACAGCTAATGAGATTGACGGGGACGCATAGGAACGCTTGATTAGTACTGATCATACCGTTCAAAAGATCCTCTGCAATGAAAACAAAATCATGGGAGCAAAGTCAACCAAAACTATGTGAGTTCATGGCCTACTGGTTGACGATGTAAAAGAATACAGAGTGCGTGCCAAAAAACGAGATTTGAAACAGTGCTGTATATCCGGGCACCCATCAGACCGTATTTGGGCTCGATTTTTTAGTAGTTACAAGTATTGTGATGGGTTCGAGGCTTAAAATGTTTTCAACCAATTAGGTTTATCCGACACCCACAATGTACTAGCAATAACACATCTGCGTTCATTTCCCCTTTACTTCAGTTAACTTTTGAACAAGCACACTGGGTTATTTACTAAGGATGATAGGTATTACATCCTTAGTAAGTGGGCTGCACATAAGATATTGATAGGTATCACGTTTTGGTTGCGTGTTATCCGAAGAATACTAGCTTATCTCAAACAATAAGTGAGAGAACAGTCAGAGAGTACATCGAATAAACGAGTTATCAAGGAAACCCACGGCACATGCAGCCCATCCAACTTTTTGATAAACAGAACGGGAAATAAAATACCGTATCCGTACCGGGTTGTCATTAACGATTTTATCAAACTGAAACAGACGAGGGTTTTCTCGGTGTTGGATTTGTGTTCAGGATACGGACGAACATAAAAGCAAATGTGATGGAGTTAAACAATACCAGACAGACTGTATGCCTATCTGTTTATTTGGTGTGCCGCTTACTCTCTGATTCACGCAAGTCCGGCTGGGTAAACGATTAACCAGTGAGGAGACATATCGCACAATCTGGTGTGGGTGGTTTTTTAATGTGTATCAGCACAAAATAGGAGGGGTATACACATTGGTTTACCTTTCCAAAACCGATTTAGAGCACTGGGCTTCGAGACAAAGCTTCAACAAAACAGAACTATTGCCGTAGCAATGGATGCCAATGACTTTGCGCATAAAACTTCACTTACACAGCACATCGAATTAACAGAATAAGCTGCGAAGTTCTTAATGTCTTTATGATAGAAAAATAATGTTTGGTGATCGTTAGAGCGCTAACCAAATAGAGCAAATTCGTTAGACCAGCAGTTCCAGGCACTGATTACTAACAAGTATGAATTGGATCATGAATGACAAGCGAAGCAAATTAGCTCGGTTGATGATGCCCCTAAATAGGTGCAATTTCACGGTCACTTCCATAATTATGTCTAGTAGTTTTGTCTGTGATATATATTCCACTGTGCAACATTCCAAAGTAATAGTTAAAGCAAACAGTATACTGATGAAATAACACTATCAGGAACCAGTGAGCTTCCAGTGCAGAAGAAAGAATTCCTGGAAGCAGACTAACATAAGGAGCAAAATGATCCTGATAAATACTAACGCGTCGATCACTACCTGACAAATGAGACTTTAGAACTTTCATAAAAATTACTTATGCTTGAAATACTAGACTTTTCGATCTACAGAAATAAACAGTACTCTGACCTAATAGATGGAATGGTAAGATGGATTTTTGATTTGTCCTTCAGCAAAGTCAATTACTGAATAACGATAGGCGAAAAATCCAACATACCCTACAGTAATATAAATCGGAATATTCTGACCGACTGAGAACATGGACCAGTTCACACTGCATCAATACTTCCTCATAGTGTAGGAACATTTCTGTCTGAATGAATGCAACTGGGATATCAGGAAAAAAAGCATCCAGAGTGGGATAAGTGCTGAGTGTTCTCATTATGATGAACCACGCTGTACGGGAATCCAAACGCTAGGATTTGTATACAGACTTTAAAAAAGTAGGTATTTTTCGAAGATGCCTACAAAAACTTTAAGTTAACAACATTCAGATAAAGATGCATCGCCCATGAACGAATAGATCGATTGAGTGCAACTGGCAAAGAATCAAAGAAGGTCTAGTAGTCTAAATATGCAAATTGTAATCCTCCCCATCAGTGTTGGTATTGAACCATTGAGCTGTTCCTTAGATGGGCTCGAAGTAAACTACTCCGTTGAGTTAGGTAGCGCCTGTCGACTCCCAGTTGCTCGGGGATGCTGGACTGCACCTTTAGCACACTAATCCTGAAGATGACAAGTAACCAATGGTTCTCAGAAATTTAACAGATGATTATTCATACGGTTGTCGCTGTGTGCTTTGGTACGATGTCGACTGTTGAGTCCTCTAAATCATACTTAGTTTGGTCGCAGAAACTCTGTCTAGAAATGTCGTTTGGTTTGCCTTTCACTGCATGTACCATGATTACAAACAAAGATTGTACACGTTCTCTTCTTTTTATAAATATTATTGGGTGTTTACTAAAACCTCCTTGGTTGATATTGATTGACACGCCCCCACCTTTCTCTAAACCAGATTGCTTTAATGAAAACACCTCTTGACTGATAACCATTCCGTTTTGAGCGCCTTCCTGCAGAATAAAGTGAATAACTGACTGATTAACAAGTAAGTTAAGTACTGATTACTATTGTAACTTTGTTAATATTACTTTATTTATTACTATCATTTGAACATGTTTTCTGAAGTACCGTCGGACCTGAAAGATAGCTTCGTCAGCCTAAGTTCTTGATTCCATGTTATAAGAACTTTTGCCTGTGCGTTGCTGAATGGACTACCCTAAATCGTTCGGTTGTGGTCTAGCAGGCGTTGTGCACAACTCATCAATATCATTGAGCAATAATGCACACAGCGAAACATACAAAGCCGACGCTGAGATTATCAGCAGTGCTAGTTCTTTTTATTAGTGAAACCTGGAAGAGGTAGTTGGAAACTGGTGAGTTTTGCGTGGGACGCACTAACAAAATCAAAACACTGTAGGACAGACAAGGGAATCTGTAGCACATCAGCAGAGTATTAGCACGCACGAGTAATGTGGTGTAGGTTATATTATATCAGCCAATCACTTCGATCGGTTTCTCATTTCAGACAGAACACTAACTGCAGCTAGCCGGTATTCGAGTTAAAGCCGAAATGATGTTCCATCATCCGTTGCAACTCACCACACCGTCTGTGCGTCACACACCAGCGGTCTGTTTGTTACTTATCCTTCATCGGTTATCAATTTGTCGTTAGTAATTACTTCATTTTGGTTCCTCATGAACCCCATCTTGAAGCATAGCCTACATGGCGGAATTAATACTTCGGTCGGTATAATATCCACTGTATTCATTATGAGCATCAAGAAAATGCAGTTATTCTTCGCATCCGAGTTCGGGGCAGGCAGGATCGCTGAGATCCAACTATGAGCAGAAACAATGTGGACCACAGTTTCTCACCTGCTCACCGGAAAATAATCCAGATTCTACTATATCCGTGACGCTATTCTGAGTACATAGGTTGGGCAGAAATTTCCGTGTTTCTATCAGGCACAAAACCACTCAACGCTTATTGCTGTCAAGTCCATGTACATAGAATGATATCCCATAGACTACGCCGGCTGTTGGCCAGTTGTTTGATTTCGCAATGTCTGCAGGTCATCTATAGGTTTATTAGATGGCTGCTTATGAAACGGCTTAAACTCTGTCACTTAGTCGTCATCGAGTATTACGCAGTTTTGTCGTTAACCAGGCAACTGTCAATAATTAATGAACGAATTCAGCTTAACTTAGCCTCGGAATAGATGCAGGCTCCGAAGATTTCGACAGAGCCTTCAACCTGATGAATAATTCAGTACTCTTCAACAGCTCTGACATTATAAAAGTATAGACCACATCAGCCAAGGTTGTGTGGGTACACGTGATTGTTCTTGTGTATAGTTTCTGCACACACTTGCCGATTACACACAATCCTATTGGAGTGTGACGCGGTTCTACCGTAAGTCCCTTGATGTTCAATCCGTTGACCAACTTTCTATTTGAGAACTGCCAATGTTGTGTAAACAAGCTAGTCTAATATACGGCGCTGCGAGATGGCCCAGAAGACATACAAAAACCTCGACTTGAATCAAAAATATTCGCTGAAGTTGCCGCTAAGACCTGAATCCGGAATGGTCATCATTTCACATTATTACTTTTCATTCGCATGGACAATGAAAATTATTTTGATAAACTACTAAAGTGGAACCGCCGTTCTCACGTCAGTCACCCCAATCTAACATCACAATCCTCTTAATCAAGATCCGCTTACAACGTTATCACGATCTACCGTTGGACGGTTATCGAAAGACAACCTATCTGACACAGTACATGGTTGCATGACAATACGAGCTTGAGGATTTTAAAATTTTACGTATGGTGAGACCATTAGCTTCTTAAATCTTTTCCCTCGGACCTGTTGGCGGATGAGAGACAACTTGACACCCATCTGCCACGTCTCACAGAATGTTGTAAACACCAACCGATAAATGCCGACTATGGCAATTACGCCCCATCTCCCAAATCGTGGACTGAAAGCCCAGATTCAACAAGGTCTCTTCGGTTCAGTTTAAACTAGATCGTTTTCCAGAACGGAATGTCCTACACCAATATTTCACAATTTCTTGAGTTACAGAGCCACCGTGGGCCCTGAGTTCTGTGGCGATAAGAGAAGAGGACACTTTACTTCAGTGTATGGATAAGACAACCGCCAGACAACTTAAATGGGGACTTTATTCACTGATGTACTCAGATTGTTACGACCTCATACATTCAAGAAGAAACTGGATGGTCAAACTTATTTCTTCTTCTACGAATCAAGAGAATTAGTGTGGAAGTTCGTAATATCAGCACCAACAAAAATGCAAATGGTGCTGATTTTAAAAATGCCAAACTTTTCTTACATATTCGAAAAAGGCACTAGATACACTGTCTTAATGGAATAAGTATGGAAAAATGCTAACTGACAGCAGATCGGGAAAAACTGCCGATCAATAATTATTCGCTCTCCTTTTTAATACAACAATACTCAAGGCAGTCATTCAACTAGGAGGCCTAACCAAATGATTAAGCACTCTGCGGAACAATGGACTCGAGGGAAGGTAAATTTTCGAATAAATCTATTTCAAACCTATAAAGTTAGAAAATGGACAACCACTGAATGAATGACAAATGCATGAGAACTCTTATTCCGAATGAAATTTGTTATCAGATGGGAGAGTAATAAAGATTAAGGGATCAAATCCTGTGAACCAAATGGAGCATAAGCTATGAAGGAGATAGGTAGGGAACATGCACCGAGGGTGGAAGTCAGCTAGGGTTTGAACTGAAGTGGAGGGGAAGGGAAGAGGAAGGGAGTGGGATATAAAAAGTGTTTGTGGACTATGATTTGGTCGATTACAATCCAGCAAGCTGTGGAGTTTGGAACATTCAGCTCCTTTTATCTGCATAGTTGAAACAAAGAGAAGACATGTCGCGTGACGTTAACATTTCGATTTACCCTCATCATTCGATAACGTATAAGCACTAATTGTTACACAACTGCACATAACAACAACAGTCGAATGAACTAACCACAGAGATTTTACCTTTCACACACAAAGAGTGCAATAACTGAAGGTCAACCATTTTAGCATTTTTGTGCTCCTGTGGTACGAACAAAATGTTTATAATTATTACTTAGAGTCCTACAGACTAATTCCAAACTGTTATTCCAATATATGATCTGTAGTTTGCTGCACCCTTATAGTGTCATATATATATTCCCTATTCTGTATTTTTCATATAATTGCACGGCTCAACGGTTTCCAACTTCAGTAGCATTTTCCAGACAAGATTTCTGCGCGTTCTTTGAATGTATAACTTATGTGAGCTAGTGTTTGTCCATTCTTCGGTTGGATAAACCGTAGTGGTCAATAAATATGTAGTACGCATGAGATAAAGCTAACCTCACATCAAACCACAAACAGCTTCTCTCCACGGACGTTGGTTAAATATGTAGTGACCAGCAATCGTGTGGCTTATCTAAGGATCCCGACTGTAACTGGGTGTTCTCTCTTGTCTTTTCTGTACCAATGATTCTGTATACATCCGCTGTAGGACGCCTGATATGAGCACTGTCATTTTTTCCAGCCGCACAGCTAATTACATGCAGCGAATTCCTGCCATTTCCTTAAAGAGCAATCTCTCATTCCACACTACATGGTCGTTCAACTTGCGCGTTTTTAACTCTATTTTACGCACTCGAATGTTTCACGCACTTTTTGCTTGGCGCGCTTTGAGTGTCACCAAATGGGATGAAGCACAACTTGCGTTCCCTTTTAGTTAAATATCTGTTGCTACCAAATTTTGACTGCACTTCAGAACTGACGCATTAAACTGTTGATGCACGAGGGTCGAGCGGATATCCATGTGTCCGCTACGCCTTACAGACTCTGTCCTGTTGATTTGATAGAGGTAACAGTCACTGAGTTATCTTATATACTACTACACCATCATTGTTCGCTCATCCATTCTATTGTTTCATTTATCTTCAGGACTCCTCTAGTTCAGATATTTCGGGTTTCTTCCACACCACCAACTGGCTTGACTCCAGTGAATAACAGTTTTCCGGTTGAATTTTTCTTTCACTGAGAATTCATGATTGTGGAGTTATTGATCTGAGTGAACAGTGCCAGTGTGTTTACTCTCCCTCCCAATGGGTCTAACAACCTGCAAACTCTTCGCACAAGGTTGCGTTGAGAGTTTTTAAATGATAATTTGACCATGTCTATGGGGAGGTTACTGACGTTGTTGCTACCACACTGGTTTTACATACACGAAGACTGGAGCTTGACTTTCGGTCCGGAAGAAGGTGAACAGCGCTGATGAGTTTTTATAAGACATGTTAAAACTGATCCAAATAAATATTACCCAGTCAGTTCTCACTAACAACGACCGATGGATAACGAAAAAGCAAAAATCAGCGTGTTGACCCAGTTTATTTGTATCGACCCTGGAAAATAGATTGTACAGAGAAGCACGTACAACTAGCGAGGCATGGAGCGAGTTGTAATTTCAGCCCCGGTACGAAAGTTGTAGAATGGATAGCTTGAATAAAGCAAAAGTGGATCAGAAATCATAATCATGAAAAGGTACAGATGAGTGCGACTATCAAAATATTTATTATAATCGCGACGGACCAAAACTGTAGTCCAGTTCTTATTTTCATGATGAATTATTCAGAAGCCCCATCACCTGCGGTTACTTCGAACAAAAATATTCAGTAACTGATAGAAAAACGACACTTCAAACCGAAGAAAGTTGTATTTGTTTTACTCAGCTACTTTTTTCTATTGCTGATGACCTCATATTGTCATAGAGATAGATACCACCCCGTTATATTAAAATGAAGGTAATCGGTCGAGATCCATTCCCACTATTGAAATATGAAAACGATGAGACTTTTCGTGGATGTAAAGCAAACAAAGTACCGAACATTTTATAGAATTTATTTCCATCTAGATTTTCCCTCACCACTCATCGACACTCAATGCACGGAAGGAAGATCCGTGGAATAAATTAAATCGAAATCATACGCTGTCTAGTTCGAGGCATCAAGTAATTGACCTCACGTTGTATTGAAAATCTTTCAAAGTTTGATTATTTCGATGATGAAGCGAATAGAGATGATCTAGATTTTAGGCTAAAGACTTTATATGATCAGCATCGCGATTGGTGGAAAACTAATGCCGAATATTTGTTACAACAAGAAACGGTTGAAATATCATCGTACGTTTCACCTTTCTAACAATGTTTGCCACACATAGTGAATTAAACAGTGTTTTTGTTATTCACAACCCTGCTAGCACAATTAGGTATAAATTACGCAAAAATCTAATATGCTCTACATTGACCAATGCGAGCGTGCGTCAGGGATGAATTACGTTTCTGATACAGAACCCTAAATTACCCTAAATATGTAGCGCAAGCCTAATCCCGTTGGTCCAATTTGTCCACTGTAGCACAGCCGTAAAATATCCCTAAATCGACGTAAATTATCACGAACCACCGTAAAATATCTCTGAATCACCGTACATTATCTCGGTTCGCCGTAAAAATCCCTAAAGCCACGTAAATCATCCCGAATCGCCGTAAAATATCCCTAAAATGACATAGATGAGTGTAATTGGCTTTAAACCATACCCATGTAGCACGACCGTCTTTGGAGTGTCTTTTGACCATTTTTGAGTGTTGTTTTAGAGTCTTAACTGAACACCTTTAAAACACTCAAAAGACGGTCGAAGGGGAAATTTTTCGCAGGCCTTCTTTCGTTTATAACACTTTTCGCCTTCTCTCTTACTCGTCATAGTTAACGATTTCGTCATGTTTTCAAAGTTTATCTCAACGAAAGCACGCGTTTACGCAGCGTATTCCATAAATCCCCCTTAGTTTGAGAAAACACGGCTTGAATGCGTTAAAAATGTAATCGACATATGTGGAATGTACGAAATGCAGGATTATTGTTCCATCACGTGGTGGTTTGTCTCCGGTTTGCAGTGTCACCATCATTTTCCGGTTCCGTATGCTGTTATGAGGGCGGGCTTATTTGCGATCAAAATGGCATTGTTGGACATCTTGTCGGTAAACAGAGAATTTCTCAACACAAAGTGGGAACCCCTCTTCGTGGCAGCTCGCACGTTTGAGCAATCGACGTCATCTACGAGGGCGGTGTTTACGTGCACGTCTGACCGATACATCCTTTCTGTGATACGACGGAAAATCTGTGACGCCGGCAAATTCGGTGAGTGCACAAAACTGCGCAGTCGATTCATGTACGACTCGAAAGGGAATGCGGAATACGAGGCGAGCGTACCATGCAATCGCACATCCGCGCAAATATGCCTCACACAGTGCAAGTTAAACACCAGCTGTGATTCACCATAAAAAGCAGCGAACTGTGACAGCGTTTTGCATGATAGAGACTCAACAAAGTCAAGGTAATGTCTATAATACTTAGGATTACACAGTATGTATATACCAACGGAGAAGTTCATGAAGTTTTCATACACCTTCGTATCTACCAAGCCCTTCAGTGCCACCGGACCGATGTACAACAGGAATTGCCGGAATTCTGTTGCCTTCCATCGTTCATAATCGTGGAATGTACGGCATTTCCGCGGAAAGTCTGATGTTAGTTGCGAACGGATGAGCCCAATTCTTGTGTTGACCGCCTTTATAACGTTCGAACCGATACGAGTGCTCAATTTTAACGGACCAAATCTCCATAGTGCGATGATTTTCTTGGTGAATCCCAGACAAACCATGTGCATGTAGTCCAGAGGGAAACAGGCAATCATATCTATATTCAACGATTCGAAGGGCGAATCGCCAATATGATGTTCCGCCTGTTTTCTGCACCTAAAATCAGCGTCATTTCTCAGTCTGGATTGCAAGTTGGGGTACGCCATTCTTCTGTCAACGTACACACCGCGAGCGGTGCACTTCTCACACGCGTAATATCCTGTGTGGTTTTTCACTTGCCTGAAGAAAGCCCTAGCGGGCGCATCACCAATGATACAGTTCAGCACGACTTTCACATGCACGCTGTAGGCGGTCAGCGTAACCCCATCGCTTAAAACCGTCTTCAGATCTCCAACCAGATCAGCAAGATATTCGCACACATTACCAGGTTTACCCTCACCGCAAAATATACCAATGACAAACACCGGCGTCTTCGGTATTGTCAGTCTGGCTAAGATGGGCCATAACTGACGACGGGAGCTCTTAAACAATGTAACTCCATCAATATGCAGCTGCATATGAACGCACGTCAATTGACCATCCCAGCGTCCGCGCAATGCTTGTTCAATACTTTCTTTCACTCCGAAATGAACGTATTCACCCCCATCGATGGTCTTCTTCATGCATACACGTGGTGTTCCAAGCAGTGTACGTGCATCCATCGGCAACTCTGGCAACAATTCCTTGAACTTGCGAAGCATTATATTAGTTGCTCTTAGCGACAAGTTCGCTTCAAAGGCAACTTCCAATGCAACCATTGTTGCTGTCTTCTTTACTGAACCGATCGTTGTTAACGATTCATCTGGTTTATGACGTCATTGTGTAACAGATTTCCTTACCTTCATTCAGATCCTCATCTCTGTTTTTGTCCGGCGTAGCACACACTTCCTGGGTTACAGTGCAGCTATTGGACGTGGATGGCATTGTTGAAGTAATAGGTGAACGCTCACAGGGGACTGCGACGGTAAGTACGTTTAAATCTTCACCGTGATCGGAAACATTAACTCACCAGTGCTGTCGTTAAAAGCATCATTTAGATGCCCATTGATACCATGGATAGCACTTTTATCCTCTCTGAAAGGATGCCAACCACACACCTTCTGTGCCAGCTTTATGAGACGATGGATGTTGGAACGAGAGCAACTACGCGGCCTTTTGGTATAGCGATCAGCCATGCTACAAGGTAATAGTGGATTAAAATGGCCGTTCGAACACAAAAGCCCGCGTCGTGTTCCATTGCATGTTGGTGTACTAGAACAAAATTCACGTGAATACCTAGCATCTTACTGACAGCCTAAATCAGCAATACCAAATTTATTAACGACAATTCAGAAAACTAAGATGTCGCAAGTGAGGTAATGGAGAAATACTTGGGTTACTTGAGGAAGACACTCAAAAGACACTCAAAAGAGGGTCGACCGTCTTAGTGTGCTACTAGGGTAGGTTTCAACGCCGTTGCACAACGCATTACATATGGAAACGGTCCTACAGCTGTGGCATTTGACTTATGCCAATCTCGGACCATTCTACCTTCTTTAAATGATTGGTTAAGCAGGTTGGTTACTGGAATGAGTAATACAGTGGCTAGCGAACGAATAATGGCTGTGTGAAAAGCATTTGGCTCCAGGACTTTACTATTTTTCAACTGTCGCAGTATTATCTCTATCGCGTGAGGTGTGTTATCATCTTGATCCATTTATTCGGTCAGTACAGAAGGCAGATGTAGGGTGGGCTTTTGCCAACTATGCTTTTGGTGGAAACCTGCAAAGTACAACACCAAACGTCTCACTATCTCAATAGCAATGGTAGGTAGGTTGTCGTCACGTCGAGCTCACCAATTGTTGGAACTGATCCAACAAAATAAAACCCTGTCAGTTATCACTATCGACAATCGATCGACAATGAAAATCCAAGTCTCAGCGCGTTGATTTCGTATATTATTACTGACGCTGGAAAATAGAGAGTTCAGAGAGACACTTAGAGCTAACGAGGCACGGAGCGAGTTGTGATTTAGCCCCGGGCCGGATGTTACAAAATGGGTAGCTTGACTAAAACAAAAGTAGGTACAAAGCCAAAATCATAGAAAATGTACACATGAATGCGACTATCAAAATATCATTTATTATAGTCGCTACAAGCCTGAAGCTACCTAGTTCCTTGCGCATCGATGGCTCCGGACTGACTTCGGTGCCTCCAGCTAGTGTTGATTCGTAAGCAGCTCGAACATTGATTTGCAGGTCAACAGTGCAATCCCTTTTCACGACGATGACCTATAAACCTCATATGGCCAGATTTATGAAAATTAGCCTAACACATTACCATCTATGTGTCTCATCTGTTTTGGATGACAACGAACAGAGTTTGCCCTGTGGACAGGTGTCTCGTCAGTGGAGCGCGTTTTTCTGTGAGAGACAAATTCTGTTCAACCAGTCTTCAAGCCCCCCTGTTGTACCTGTGAGATGACTCCAGTTCGGAGACTTTGCAGTCGGGATCAAGCAGTCAGTTTCAACTTTCCCGAAGTTGTCTGTTAAATTATAAGATATCGGCTGCTATCTGATGCAAAACGCAAACCTGATAGGCAGCAGGTCAACTTTCCCAACGGGAACATCCACACTTAGTGAAGTGACTTGTGTTTTGAATGTGTTTACTATTAGATCAAGTGGTCTTTTTAAAACGCGTTACATCTCGCGTGCTAATTCAGCATGTTGCCAAAGAGGGACCCTAGCGTGTCTAGTTCAATAACTCTTGTAGACGCTAGTTTTTCTCCCTATCGACACCAGCAACGTTGAAATATCCCAGATTTAGCAAGGAGTGTGGTATAGTGATAGTGACCCTCAGAAGAGATATGATTTGCGCATCCTCGATAGATTGCGACATTGGAATTTGATACACACACATACGACTTAGATGATTTGTGTGGTCAGCTTAACCACACTTTTTATCAGTTGAATATTCGACATAATAAGGGAGATTACCTTTAACTGATTATACCTTTCAGCAGTGAAAAGTAGAACAAATCCTCTCTAACCCCATTCAGGTCCATATTGTCCGTAACCCTATGTCCCACCGCACTGTTCATTCACTGTGAATCAAGAGTCTGAGATAACAATCAAATCATAACCATTGGTAAGGGTGCTTGATCATTCTATTTTTTGTTCGTTTTACAGGCGTTTGTGCAATAGATCTTCATAAGCTGGGGCTCCAGACAACCAATTTTTTTAAGTAGGGAGCCCTCGTGAACTATAACCGAGGGCGGATTCCATCTTTTCTCCTCAACGTATTGATATGTACACGTATTATTAATATTTATTAAAGTCATATAAGTGAATCATCTAAACCAGGTATGTTTCAAACATGATGTATGTGTGTTCTCTACCATTTGCATGAGAAGGATGGCCTACGAGGAAAACAAATCAAGCTTGCATATATACGACTGCCTTTAGTTTTGAATATATAAATTTCGGAATGTATGCATTCGTAACTTCCGTCGCATGTGGTATTGAACAGACATTTTTTGTCGACTGAAGACAAGGATCACAATGCGCGTGTCAGTCTAGCTTTGTTCTAGAGATCAAAGGCCTAAGACGGTCGCGTGTATAATACATCTGAATTTCCAGGGTTCAGTCACCACTGTCTCCACCGGTTAGTCTGTATCAGATGTACTGACTGTGCATGTAAAGCAACAGTCATGCAACCAAGCGTGACTGCTGCAGTCCTGCTGAAAACAGTCCTCCATCAGATCAGTATTCATGCAGTGGGATGTTATATGTAGTTCATAGGTCAACAGGCTGCTCTCGCACGAACATTGGGCTGGCTACATGTTGATGTTTGCTTCATCTCAGAGACTAGAATCCACGACAGTATTCAACGTATGGAATTAACAGCAC
>QNGE01001523.1:0-29127 GCA_008508345.1 Paragonimus westermani | reverse complement strand
TTGCAGTTCCACCAACACACCACATATCCAGTGTAAACCCGAAGGAATAAGACCGGGAGGTGTGCCAGTGGGGCCTTTCTGTCCAGCCGGCCAATGCTGGTTAGCCACTTGATTGGCTAATAAGGAAAGGAAACTCTTATCTCTCGGAAACTAAACAGAGAGAGGCTGCAATGACGAGATCTACACTGAGAAGAAAGATTTTTGAAGTGTAATACAAGAAGCGCTGCAGTATAGAAGTGCAGGTTAGTGCAACCTAAAGAAGATGGGGATGAAAAGCAAATTTCTCATTGAACTATGAAAAGCCAGGCAGATCATCCACCATACAATGCACCAAAAAAGCATTCACACCAATGGACAAGCACACACTTGCGGTCGAATATGCAGACGATGTGGTGATGGGCAATAAGCGAACAATTAGGTTTTCTTCTCTTGTCCGCCTCCACAGTTCAGTCGAGCTTACAATTAGATCAGTTTCACACAGTCCGTCTCCTATCAAACCCAAGTGTTTTGACATTTGGTTTTTGCTCAACAAGCGAAATCAGTATGAGAAGCGTTTCAATGCATGCTCTTCTCTTCATATGATTAACGAATCTCTACCTCGAATGGTTTCCGTTGAATATCTACAGAGTTCTTTGGGTGACAGTATAAAAATATCATGTCATGATAGTGATCTTTTCACTGGAATCCAGAGAAGTTCGTGCATTTGACATCTCTCCTTACTCCCCAACACTTCGTTAGTCGTTTCTGTGTTCCCTCATCGGATGAATTGTTCACCTATTGTTACCTCTGGTTGGCTGTCAAAAACTTTGAAGCTTCTTGCCAGCTCACTACTTATCTCTCTCCTTGCCTTGGCATCCCCCGTGAACAATTCGTTAGTTTTACTGTTTCTCATCATTTCCAAACATACTGACGATTTTCCACAAAACCTCTGTCGGAATAATCCAACCTTTGCTTTTGAATCTCTCTGGAGTGTGTTACCACATGCGCTACTAGATCATTGAGCAAACATTTTTTCACGTGCTCCGTCCTATTACGCTCCCATCATTCCTTATTTACCCCGATTTCGGCACAGACACAAACCTCTCACTTTCGAACTCAACGCAAAAGCAAATTGAAAGAGGTTGCTCACAATTATTAGTTAATGTGCCCGATTTTGTCTTTGAGTTTCACAGTTGTACTATGTTTGTAGCTCAATCACACAAATTTAGGCTCCCTTCTCTGCCGAAGATGTGCATATTTAGAAAGGTCATCTATTCACCTCTTGAGTGCATGAAATATCTCATTCATTTAGCTTGATTAACTTAACCTCACATTTGATCGCAGCCTTCGCATTCAGATATGCAGTCCAGCCAGCCTCTTTCGAAAAGAAGCACTAGACTCGAATTTCGCTCCCATTAGAGCTCATCGGTAATGCATATCCTTACCATGGCCGGGATTTGAACCCCGGCCATTCCAATCATGAGGCAACCGTGTTGACCACTGCGCCATTGACCTCACATTAGGCACGAACGAATTATCACATCGGAACGTTCCAACACTCTCGCTTGTGAGCGATGCTTAGGTTGCCCGATCGTCTCGAAAGGAGACACAGTTACTGAGACAGAAACTCGAGTTTAGTGCTTCTTTTCTGAAGAGAGTGGTTAGAAAGTCTATCTGAATGCGAAGGTTGCGATCAAGTGTGAGTGATGGTCAACTTGAAAGTAGAGATCCCACAAACCTCAGTCTCATGCTCGTCTAGGTTGGGGGCTGGAAGAATGTTGGCACCTTTCTTCGGAAATGAGTGCCAGTTCTTTTACACTCCTGACCCCACCCGCTGGCTTGTTGCAGAGGCTTTTGAACCAAAGTCCTTGGTTGAGAAACCTAGTCGTTCACCTGTCTATGACCGGGCCTCCTAGCAGTATTTTAGCCCGCATATAACCATGAATACTCAAAACACCAATAATCCCACACTATATCGGCCGTCTCGTAGTATAAAACGTGTCGCTCTACCTGCTGCTTAAAGCTGGGCGGATAGGCGAAACAAGCTACTACTGACCCTTCCCCCGCTGTGAGCGCCTGTTAAGCGGTTTTAATGTATGGTGGTACAGTTCGCTTCGTTGATGTTTCCGTATGGCTTGATTATCTTTCTTTTTGCAACAAACTCCGTTTGATGAAATTTCGTAGGTGTCCGTTGCGAAGAACTAATCGGTACAATTACTTCTCCTGTTTTCTTCAATGCTCTGTGGTACAGCAGTATGTTTCGGCTCTTTGAAACAGAGTTCAACTGTAGCTCCTTTCATGGCACACAAGGGGTGGTTGCTGTGAAAACTAAGGACTTGGTCAGCTTGTGTTGCTACTTAGTAAACTGAGTACTTTATTATTCACTTAGCTTTGCGGTCAATTAGCACACTCAAGGGCCGCAGCTGGTCGTCAGTTTCCATCTCTATGATAAACTTAATATCTTTGAAAATTTTACTGGACAATCTGTTTAAATCCTCTAACATTGAACGCTTGAGGATTACGAATGTAACATCGACATACCGTATTCACAACCTTGGCTTGATCCTTGGCAATGGGATATTCGTTAGCTTCTGCTTGACCGCCTCGGCGATAAATCTGGATATGGGCGAGCTCATTAGAGTTCCTTTAAGTTGTTCATCGAGTTAACTGTTGAACTTGAAGTATGTTGACAGACAGCTCCATGAGATTGCATATGCCTACCGGTTTCAAAGACTCATCTGGACGAGGTTTTCCCTCTGAGAGTCTTTGCATTGCTTCTTTGGCTAGGGTGAAATCGATGGAGGCGAATAACCGTGCGAAATCGAAAAAATCGCTGCCTCGTCTGCCTCCATCCTGATATATCTCGAGAACTGCATACCATTGCTGACGGATTGCTCCGATCTGTCGATGAGATATCGTAGTCGCTCGAATAGGTCATTGGCCAGATTGTACGTTGACGTGCCTGGCACGAATACAACTGATCGCAGTGGGGTACAATTCCCGTGCATTTTTGGTAGTTCATAAAACTGAGCAGTGGTTGCATCATCCGGCCACATTTTTCGGCGTTCCCGTTTGTTTATCTCTTGCGTAGCTTGCAGTTTGTTAACGAGGCGTTGAGTTTGCTGGCTAATTTTGTAGTGAGATCAACATTGATTAGGCGGAGGGCAGTTGTGTCGTCGATCAGCTGAAACAATTACGTAGTGGTGTTGTCACGTTGCTTGGTGATGAAACACTTACAACCTGAATGCCAAGTTCGGCAAACATTCCGGTGCCCAAATCCTGTGCCCGAGCTACGAACAACATCACAACTGCTTATCGCTGGCAGAAATCTTCGTAGGGTTAGCTATGAACTCTAATCGGTGTGTTTAACAAGTCTGCTATGCATAGCCCCTGTAGTTGCTTCCAAATTTCGCCTTCAAACAGAGGTTTCAGCAATCCGGTTTATAACCTGATCACTAGACTAATGTCTCTATGCTACCAGTGTACATCATTGTCATGGCCAAATTATGAACTCCCTCACCCTACCATGAGGATAGCTCGCTGACACTTAATCCACTGACATCTTATGAGATGCAACTGAGTTGTAGTATTTAAATCTTGACCGCGTTCATCCACAGCTTCGCTTTGTCTGCTAGATCGCCTCGAATGAACACACGTTAAATCTCTTGTTAAATTCACTCTATAAATCCCAGATAAGTACTTGCCAGAAGACTAAACTCCAACCTAAATTGCGCTTGACGAATGCTGTGGGATTTCGATGAACAGAAACAGTTATTCGAATCAATTTTCCGAGGTCTTTCTGTTTTTAAACGGAGAACTGAATTTTATACAGCTTCCGATGCTCAAGAATTGGTGAATTGTCTATTCGATCTCAGCCATACTCATTGATTTGATTACAACTGAATGGTTCTTACATGGTTATACAGTGCATCTAGTGAACTTTTTTCAGTAAAACACAAAAGCTGGATTTAAATCAGGCTTTTTCCACTTTCCAGCCGTTTAACGAAAAACCGGCCTATTCCCATCCCTGTCGTTAAACCTCCACCAGAGCAACCGTTCAAACTGTGGACAAGCACACGTCGAGAGCATCTGGCCAACGTCAGTGAGGCCATCGGTATGTCAACATCATTTGAGCACGTATTTGATATCTACTTGAGTCGGCCAGCGTTATTAGAACACAGCCCTGTATCTAACACCAAAAATTTGGCTATCACCTTTCATAAAACAGAGATATTCATAGTGGCTCTTATCCGCAACAATCGATCCATTAATTAAATTGAAGTTTTGTCAAACCCTGTACTACGGCGCCTCCCCGAAGGGAAACACATTTTTGGGAGGGCGAAAGTGATGTTTTTGCTAGGAGGACTGCGGCTCAACCTTAGTACCGGATCGATATGATGTACCATAGTGAACAGAGAAGAAGATTAGATCAAAAATGTTCAAACAGATATGTCCATAGTTAAGGTTCACGTCTCATCAAGAATGACTTAGCACTTCAAAGTGTTATAGGATCCATTCAGCAGAAGTTTGCTATCGGCCAACATTAGCAAGTTTATATGACGTCGGCACAGCCATCGTGTAATCATCAAGGTTCCTCAGGTGAAAAAGAAGAAAATAAGCGATACATTTGTTTGTATTAATCTATCCAGCATTTTACAGCCTAGTACACTAAGTAACACTAGCTGTAGTCATCTGTGGTTGTCCAGTCCTAGACAATAGCTAACAACGATTGTCCAGACCCAGGTAAAATAGGCTCTTATTTGTAAAAAGATTATTCACACTTCCCTGAAATCAGTTGACGAGCTTTGGCTTAGTGTGTGATTCATTTATTCGGGCCTGTAAAATTTGCGTTCCCGTAAAGACGCATGAAATGGATCGGGACCAATGTATACCGTTCGTTTTATTCAACAGAAAACCTTCTGTTTTGAGTCATGCGCATTTTCCAGGCCAGGTAAGCAAGCAGTATAGGAGGCTTGAGCGCTGGGTACTGATGTATCTGTATCCGATCCCCATCCGCTACATGTCTTACGGACAATAACAACGCTAGTGAGAATAAGTCACTCAGTAGAAGCGCATCGTGTACTCAGTTTTTGTTTTTCAGATCAATATGGGACAGTTTGTCGGCAAACCAGTCAGTAACTTGGTACTGTTTCCCATATTGGGTTTGGCCCAGCAATTCTGGGGTTGACTTGTGCTCATTTCACGTTGGCTATCGCTTAGCTGATGATGTAATTTGATTGATCCGATAAACTTTTATTTTTACCGATAATTCCTTCGGATTCGTTTCAGATGGACATCACTCTCAGGCGACGAACGGTGGATATTCACGCAAACCAGATGGAAACAAATTCACAGCCTAACACGTTTACTGGACTTACATTTTGTAATTTTCCAACCATTTGATCAGTTGGGACAATATAGCTATGAGTCGTATATCAGATGAATCGTATATCACTCTTTCGTAAAAAAATATTCACTACCCTAAGATTTTTTCGTGTTGTGAAAAAGGGGAGAGTTAGATGCAATCGTTACTTCCTTACTTACAAATTACCAACGATTAGTAATATATGAATAACTAGACAAAAATTCTGCACCATTTATCAGGCCAGCTATCCAAAGCGCTTACCTACATGTATGGTAAGAATACACTGTACGGAATATTGTATTCATACTGAGACCTGTATGGTATCAGTGTAACGGTAATAATACCTGATCGCTTGGCCATGCTATTTGATGTGACTGAGAATGTGAACCGTTTAATGGTGAGCACAATTAGAAGCAGCAGTTCATCAGAACACTCATTGACAACAATTTACCTATGGCTGACGTTATTAGTTCATCGTCACTATCATCACAGCAGCCAAAAGCCTGACCAGAAGGCAATGTGACCCGGACTGTTGCTCACCCCAACAGTGACGTGGTTTATCCAACGAGAAAACGTTACAAAGAAGGTTAAAAAATAATGCAAAAAGACTAAGCAAAAGAATTAGAAGTGGACCGGATGCAGATACGCCATTGACTGTGACAAACCTCTATCACGCATGGTGTCTCTGACCAGCGATTTGAGTGATCACGTGAACTCCAATCAAGCGGGAGAGACCTGCTCACTTTGCTCAGTGCATCAGTCGGGGTGTTCATATTTCATGACCGCGTTGCTACTTGACCACCACGAGGATTCATCCAAACGTTGGTGGTCTCAGTATGTAATGTCACGGTACGGTAAGTGATCAGATTGCATAAGGAACACGTGACTCAACCATCGCAGGCAACGCAATGTGAAAAGCTGGCCAATTGATCAGGCATCCCAAGAGCTCAGGAGTACGCTGCGGCCAAAGGCTGTGTTTCGCACGTGGTCGCTTCACTTACTATGGATTAGGTGTGGGAGACAACGATGGCCAAACACAGCAAGACGGTTGGCATCTTCGTAGCGAACAGCTCACGTTTTCGAGCGACAGAGCAAAACAGAACGCATAGCAACATTACGTAACCTTCCTCTCATTGACAACCGGACGTCTGTTCGACGCCACAGATGAAGCAGATTAAAAAGGGTAACTCATTCCTTTGTTATCCTCGCTGCTCTCTCACTAGCGATATTACAGGCTGAGAAGGTGGCGCTACCCACAAACATGAAGGTTTCCAAAGTCTGAAGTGAGATCGCAGTAAAGGACGTAAACATGGGAATGCTCCAATCTTGAAGAAGCACTTTAAAGGTGCAAAGCTGTAATTCACCCTTTGTAGCGCGAACTGCATCTATTCGACAGAGGGGCTAAGTAAGTCAGCGACAACCGCATACTCCAGATTGGTCAATCTAGCGCCAAAAAGAAGCTCAACACCAAATTCACTGGATTATTCAAGTACACCATGTCGTTTATGACGAGATTGAACAAGAAGAGGGAAATCAGCCACCCTTGACAAACAACACTAAATGTGATGGACGCCTGAAACAGTTATCCATGAACCCTCACTCTGTTTGCAGAGTGAGCGTACAGTGACCCATAACAGATTCGTGCATTTCACTGAAGCTACTTTATTGAGAAGGCAGTTCCAGAGGACGTTACGAGCAACCGAACTGGAAGCACTGTTTAGGCTTAAAAAACCAAGACCGTCGGCTGTTTATAGAAGTGTCGTTGCCCCACGATCCGTCGTATGGTAAAAGTGCGATTAGCGCACCCTCGACTAGTTCGAACTCCTGTCTGTTCTTTGCGCACCTGACTTCCCCTGAGCAGACGCAAAACCAGGGCAGTTAGTATACTGAATACAACATAGAGCACTGTGGAGAATAAAATTACATCAGCCAAAGTTTACAGTTGGGCGAAAGGAAAAGAGTGATACTTAATGTATAAAGAACACCCATGGCAAATCTAAAATATTAAGCGGAATTGTTCCCATGAGGCCTTTACGGCCCTGCCGAAATAGTAACTTGTAGTTTGAAAATAATTCATCACACAAAGAAGGTATCCACGTCTACCTGGCTGCTACATCTTTCAAAAAATTTAGTTGCAACCCCTAATTTATGAAAGGTTGGTTTTGTGAGAATGACGCGTTCTATAGCTACCAAACCATTCTCAACTGCAAGTTCAGAAAAACTCGGAACGTTTAGTAATTTGGTTCACTGATGAAGTTTCATTGCTGACACAGAAGCCTCTTCAAACCAAATCAACTAGTTATCACAGTAGACAGACTACAAATATGTCGTATTGTTTTACACATAACCGGAGGTCTGAGGATGATCAAGGCCCAACAGCCTCAAACTGCAAGAAAAACTCAATCTTAATGATAGGAGATAATTGTCTTGAAGTATTCGACCAAGTCCATCCGCAAGACAGCATGCCTACTCACCGTATCGTATAGGAGATGTTGCTAGATATTTTCACTGATTGAATTGCTGTCAAGAAAGGCGTTAAAAACTTCCTTTGAGAATGTAACTCTCGTCTTCTGTTTTGTAGAAGTACCGACACCTACGGACTTAGCCCATATAGAGGAGGTGCAAATCCAGCTCAGCGTACTGCACTAGCAGAGCAGAAAGCTATGGACGAATGGCCGGTTTGGATTAGGTATCCGTCGTGCCAGTCTATCAGCTTATTTCACCTACACTATGAATGAAATTGAACCAAATCTTGTGCGATGACAAGAGGGACAAACGGCGAAGAAGCCACTTTTTACAAACAGGTCAGTTATCAATGCAGTTCGCCAGAATGAGCCATGAATCGTTTCATTATCGGTGTATAATTTAGTAAAGGGTCTGAAAGTATTAGGCTTGTTCCTCCAAACACCAAGAGCCCCTGAAGCTGTTGTATTCGTAAAATACTTGAACTTAGTCTGAAGTTGTGAATCTCAGACTTGAATGTATGAACCTTAGTGAAGGTAGAATAACTGAAAAGCCATGCTGAATAACATTCCCATTTTAAGGCGTCCAGTTTTATAGGTAGGGGCATCTTAGGGATGGAACTATTTTGTAGAGAAGAGTTTTGGATTTAACTGCTCGCTTGGTGAACCTGTAAGCTCGGCTGGACACAGAGGAACTGTGTGTTATTCTTGGATACTATAATATCTGAGGTGTTGAACATTGAACAAAATTAGGAGTACTGTGGAGTCTACCTAATTCAACAGCGAACGAATCTGTACAGCGGAGTGGTTGGTCGTGATCTTTACGCTTGCTTGTAAAGCTCGAGGTAATCGGATCAAACTTGTTGGAAAACTAAGCTAAAACAGGTTTACAGTACTTGTTTCACACAACGAAATGAGGTGCTAAGTTGGGCCAATCCACCACACTACTTTTGTTTATTTATTGTTTATTCTCGTTGTTATATCTATATGGATTATATGTATTAATAGCTAGCCAACAAGCACGGCATCCGAACATCGTCGCTTACATGAGTTTGACCAGTTGGTACTGCGTCACAGGTTCATCGCACCAAAAGAAAAGGAAAGAAAGATCGGCTAATCAAAGATAAATAGAAATGAGTTCGTAGTCGAATACACAGTATGGAATGTTGCACGCTGCCATTCCGGACATCATTTCTAGCCATTCCCGTAGGTGATCCCAACCTGGCAAATTGGCGACGGCCACAAATGTTATTCAAAGTAACAGTCGATAATTACACAGTTTGTGATTGCTTTGTTATACAACTACCACGCCGTTTTACACATCCCTCAATGACCTCCTTGATCAATGTCTGGTAGTAGGCAGTCAACCGATACATGAAGTACGAGAACCAGCTCTCACTGACTTGATCGCTTAAACTTTCGATCATTCGATTGAGCGTATGTAGGTTTGGATAATACGCGCCGGCGATCAGCTCAGTTGCTAGCGAGATTGCCTCCATTTCATGTGAGTTAAATAAGAGACACAGTAGCAATTGAACATTACAAACTGATCCACACTTTCGTCATGAACATTCCACTTTTTCCCTCCAGGAGGCAAAATAATTAGTACAGTGACAGTACTTCCCCATCCTTCCACTAATGACTGAACATCTTTACAACGATACAAGTGACACATGAAAAATGACAATAGTTGGCTGCTATTTCTGCTGTTTAAATTTTATGTCTAATGCACAGGACTTGAATTGCACTCGATGACGGCAGTTGTTTTGTTTAGATTGATAACACGACCACAGTTTTTGGGACTGACTGATAGTTCCGTTTGTCCATGTCAGAGTGTAAATGGCTAATCGATTTCCAAGCTAACTTCTGTTACATTCACACAGGTGTCAAGACAGACATGTGGAAAATAATTACAATTTGAGTTGACTAAAGAAATTGTCTTGCTGGACAGTTGACTCAAAATTTTAATTGCTATGTTCACAATAACAGAATTGGCTGTATAGTACGTTTGATTGTAATGGAAGTGTGTCCCAGATTGATCGCTTACTTAAAGTCCCCATCTCTGAAAAATAATCACACACTTAAAGCCTGAAAATATCCGACTGTCTGGGGAAACCGACCTTCAAATTTTCAGTTTACTTGACAGGGTATTCAAGAAACACATTCTTTTCATGCAAGCAGACAAAACACAAACGTGTCTACAATTTTAGTACATAACAATGCCTTCATGTTATTTGTTGAACAGTCCTTGTTCAGTACACCGTCGAGTATTTCTGCCCGGTCATCTGATTCAAATTTTATTAAAGAGATAAAACCGAATTTTTTCATGAGGACACGACTGAATGTCAGTGTTCAGGCTCTACAAGTCGAAACCGAGTGTCATTAAATGTGGTGACAAGCACAGAAGTATGTATTGGAGAAGTGCAGGGAACTAAACCAGGTGGCATGCCACTCCGGCTTCAGGTTGTCACAAAGACCCTCACATTATTGCCAGGGGATTTTGACAGCCCTTCTGTTTGCTCACCAAATGACCTCCACCGGATCCAAGCCAACAGAACAAACATTGGCCATGCTTGCGTTCTGGTGTCCCATATCACAGTTATTCACGTTATATAGATTAAACAATTGAACTTAACAAAATCGACAACATCATTCAACACTATGGTGTCTTTGGCCCTAGCGCTCATACCCATAACGGCGTTCGTGGGTTCTTGAGGTATTAAGGTTGTTTTCATGTTATCCACTCGATCTTTTCAATATATGTGCGCCAAGATGAAACAAGATGAGTTAGGTAAGTCTGCCACTTCAATAATTCAGAGCATACTTAATTGTATGAAAAGTTGCCCACTTAGAATAGGCTTCGTCTAAACGGCTCACTAGTTTTTCAACCGTTATATGAAGAATGGTAGACCAGGCGAACTCGTTTTATCCGAGCTACACGTCCGTAGCTGTTGTTAGTACACACGACCTCCTTCACTGAGTGTACTGTACAATAGTCATTTCCTTACTCGATGGTTTTAGAGGGATGCACGTTTTCACGGTCATTAACTTGCTTCTCACGTTGTGGTGATAAGCCCCATGGTACAATCTTTGGGTTGATTGTTTCTGAGCGATTTACGGTATTTGAAACTTTTTGCAAAATATTCATTTTTTATGGTCCACCATGGTCAATTCGGATGATCCTTAAGTGCCTGGCCAAATTCTTGACCCGATTTTTGCACATACTCCGGTCTAAAAGCATCCCATTTACTTTTTTATGTAATATCTTGCTCACGTTCATCTCTCAACCAACTCAGCCTCCTTAATTTTCTTGAATAACTCGTAGAATGAAATCAACAGCCCGTTGTGGTCTTTAGTTGAATCGTCCATGAGATTTACGATGGTGAACATTATTGTACGACACCGGGTCACACAGCTTACTGTTATTCGCTTGTTAAGAAGGTATGAGAAATCCACTTCTGGGACTGCACAATACATGTTGTTGACTTAACATGACTCGAATCGATCTCCTTTAGTGATCGCAATCCGCCGTGAGTGCCATTGGTCTTGCATTTTTCACATAGGATAGAGCAATGTGTCAACTGAAGGTTGAAACGAACACCCATTTCACTATGACATCTGATCAAGGACACCTACGCACTCAAATTTCTTATATCGTGCGCTACGATTGACAATGAACGTTAGAAAAACTACGAGGTAGAGAACATTGCAATTAATCCCACCTCTAATTGGGGCATTTGGACAAGGGTAAACTGCTGGCAGAGTTGGTTGCCAAATACGTCCGACGAAGCTTAACAGTGTTTTCTGATGGTTATCACGAAAACTAATTTTTACGATATATCATGTCACATTTCTCACTGACCTTTTCTAAAACATTCCGGCGTCGAATATCAAGTCACATCAAACAAATTCGCGACTGTTTACAGGTATTCAGTCTGCAAGCGAGGGTATCGAATGTGTAAATTCGCGTCTGTTCATAAAAGTCAAGTGTGATCAGCCTTGAATTTTACACATTGAAGACCAACTCATAAACAACGAGAAGCCCGAAATAAACTTTTATTGAATCCAAAGACCATACGTATCAAAGCCCAGAACTTATAGCAAAGGACAAAACGACTGTGGAAGAATGAGTAACTCGGTTTCAAACAGATGAGACAAATGGACAAACGAGACACCATACAAATGGTAGTCTTGGCGTGAAAATGAATACGAGGCTTTCTCACATTGAGCAAGCCACTTTTCACCGCAGGTTAACCGGTTGTTTTCCTGAGTGCCCACACACACAAGCAGGCATAACGTTTGTGTACATCAGATCTCATAGTTGGCCGGCATGTTAACAAGAGTCAGATGTTCCTGGGCTTGACGATTCCCGTATCGGTACCAGATTGTACGTCGGCATCCACAGAGCACAAAAATTAGCATGCTCAGAATACCACCGACCACGATGAAGGTGAATATGATTAAGCCGTCATCTGAGTGCACAAAACAAGCAAGATATGCGTACGCAATTAAAATATCCGAAGGGAATTCCACCTGAAATGCAATTTCTCATAAACTGTTTGCGTTGGTGCTAAAGGCAATATCCTGCGAACATCCAAGCTTCGTTTAAGCACTATTATGTGCGCACAAAAATTATTCTTCAGCGGGTTTTCAACAGTACAAACCTGGGAATGTTATAGTGAACATGGAAAACTTATAAGACTATTAAATGAAAAGGTGGTTTGGTGTTCGGTTAGAATGCACAGGTGAATAAACTCAACTGTCATAGGTGAAATTCTTCAGGAAACCAGAAGAGATGTTACACAGGGGGTTTTGCCTCAACGCAAAGGTGTATTCAGGAGTACATGAATACTAAAAGTGAATGTCGTGTCCGTTGGTTTTTTAACTGGTTGCTTAAAACATTTATGGCATGTATTGTTTTCGGATAACCCTTTCCACTGTTCGTTAGCATGAACTCACTGTGAAACTCTGTCACAAAAGAACTATCTAAACTTTCATTATTCGGATTTGGATGGACGTTCAATCAGCTCGTTTTGAAAAATGCATTAGTTCCGAGTTTCGCTTCGGTTACAGTTCATCTACGACGTATATCCTCACTATGACTGAGATTATAAATTCATCCACGCCTCATGAGGCAACCGTGTTGACCACTGCGCTATTGACCTCACATTAGGCACGACCGAATTAACACATCAGAACGTTCAGTCATCTTCGCCTGTGAGTAGTGACATGGTTGCCCACTTGTTTCCATAATGGGCACAGTCACTGTCTCAGCTCAACTCGACAGCCCCATGGCTAGGACTTCCGAGACAGGTCGAACTCTTTGAGATCATTAAAATTGCTGGGCGATATTTTGTGCTAATGAGGAGTGGTCAATAATTCTGATGATTTCGAATTGAACTTCACTCATTCACACATAAACAAGGTGATTACTGTTTGGGTTGAAACTAGACAAACCATAGTGTAAACCTTATTATCGTTGCAGTCAAGTTTTTTATTTGAAAAGGTGGTTCTACCTGTGGTCTAGCAGCTTGCACAGCTTGAACGAACGGACGATTCTGAGTTTGCGGAAGTGATGTGTTTTCAACACAGTGATGATTTAACTTCGTCCAAATTCTTGTACATCACAACGGGAAAAGGTTTCAGAAACTGGTTTCTACACAAATGTGATCTCACATGAACAGCAGAGACTATAGTCAGTATGCTGATGGACCCACAAGCTCAACCTCAAATGTTCTAGCTTGACTAGTTCTTTCCATTCTGTCAACACCCAGCGGAAAATCGAGAACCGTCCGCATATGCTCAGTAGACCACAGCGATGATTTCAAATACGATAATACTCAGAAGCTAATTAAAGTTATCAAACAGTCTGGAGTTCAAACTTCCACTATCCGGTCCCCACGTGATTACACTGCAAACCGCCATTAATCCGCTTGATTCGGTGGTCAAGCCTCATCACCAACCATCATTAGATCCGGTGTTCCACGTAGCGCAATCCTCTCACCTCTCTTATTTCCACTTTGCATTGCATCCACACCAATGGACAACCACACATTTGCAATCGAATATGCAGACGATGTGGTGATCGGCAATAAGCGAACAATTGGGTTTTCTTCTCTTGTCCGCCTGCACAGTTCAGTCGAGCTCACAATTGGATCAGTTCCACACAGTTCGACTCTTGTCAAACTCATAAACATCTTTAGGCTTACTGAGGCCCTACCACGTATTGGAGTTTCAGCAAGTTTGTTGATCCACTCACCTTTCTCAGGTGAAATCACCGTGTATCAGTCCATCATCCACACTTAAATCCATCACCAAATAGTCTCGCCATTCTCAGTTATCATATCGAATTCGATAGACCGGTCAGTCGGACTGATGAAGGCTATAAATGAAGTTAAGTGTGCAGTTGTGGCTGGAAGACCGACCAATATCTGTTGAAGGTCAAGCGGATGAAGTAAATACGAAAGAATGAATGAAACATTGTTTGCTCTGGGTAAGCGGATCTCAATTCCGTGGTTTTTCAGTAAGTGTGCTTCGGGGCAAACGATGTCATATGTGGGATGAATACGTCGGGGTCACTATCTGATTTCTCTGTTGACAGCATTACGTTCGCCCAAGAAGACTGCGGATCTACTTACCCGCCATCCCACCACTGATGACTGTTCATTTTTAGCCCACTTGCTATTTTATTCACCGCATTCCAACAGGCGCGGGCATCTTATTTGAAAACATGATTATAAGCGAAGTATTAAACGGTTTCGGTTAACACCTCGTTCTCTTCTCACTGATAGGCCGTTCAATGTAGTCTGCGGTTGCGCACAGTCACGCGGACCACCTTTAGTTTGACCATTTCATTTACGATTGAAATAAACCGATGGTTCCCTCCCGTAAATCGCACTGATGGGACAACGGTGAACGGTAATACATGCGCCGAAGCTCAAAGCCTGAAGCTGAGTAATCGGTCTGATCGATTAGCGATCTTCTATGAAGCCGTTTAGATACAAGCCACTAGAGAGTTGCAAGTGAACAACCCCAAATTTCCGAATGAAGTTACTTAAAAATGTGGCGGCTATAATGGAGTAGGTAGCGAACAGTACCGGCAGAAAGTATAACAGTATCGATAATCATACTGTTTCCAGCAAGTCCAATGTATAATGCGGACAAGCTGGTTAAGCATGAATGAGCTTATAAAATAAGCTATCTGTACCAATGGAAGTTGTTCCTTGTAGTCAACATTTTCAGAAACAAGCTAGCTGAAAAATAATCCAAAATGAATGAGGCATAAACCGAGTGGTCAATGTTAAAAAATGAACAATCAATTGTTTGTACACCAGTCAAATTAATACATTGGAATAAAATATCCAAGTTCGTACCAGAACCAGAGTCAGGGAGAGAGAATACGCGGAACACTTGGAAATAAATCAGTAAGATAATATCAAGCCATACGCACTAACTAACAAAGTTATCACAAGTTGGTAGTCAAGCGGCTTCGTGTTTAACATGCACCTAAACATTAAGAATGCATTCAGGTGGTGATCTACAAGCAAAACCTACAGCTAAGAAGATATTCAACTGCGCTCAATTTCAAAAGCGACCAGAGTGGTGATATATAACAACCAATACATTTTGCTTTCATTCAAAAGTATTGATGTGCAAATTGGCTGAATCTGGTGCGTTAAATTTGTACAGCATTTGTGTTCGTTGACAGTTTGAGTGAAGTTTTGAAACCACGTGTCTACGCCAAGAAGTGTTAGCCATCAGACCTTGGTTGGAAGTCATCCGATTACGGTGTCTGTACATATCTCGAAGTTGTCATCCATAACTTGCCCGAGCCATGTTAAAGAGAAACACGAGTGTTAGACAAAGAATTACAGAATTATGTTAAGTGAGACAATTTTAAAAGTTTCGGTGTTACTCAAGAATTCCGATAGTGTCGATAAGCACACTGAGTCCCCAGCTAAATAGTTATCCATAGCGACACGTTATGTAAACCGAGGAAATGATGTGTTACGCTATCCTCAATTTTTGAACATATTCACCCAGACTCAGGGTTGAGTTACTGCTACCAATTTATCGTGGCGCTGAAGATCTTAAGCTTGAAAAAAGTGGGACAAGAAGGGTCACCGTGGAAAGTAACCTTTGGCACGCACGATATTAGGTTAAATTAAGGCCACTGCCAAATAAAACGAGTTGTGAGCCCTCTCCCTATAGATAAATGGTATGCGCTAAGTAACCTCAAGGTTGTCGCATACTGAGCCACCCGATCAATGAGAATCAGAATAGGAATCTGAGTGGCACCATACGATTTCAATTTATTGGAAAAACAGCACCTTTTATGGAGGAACAACAGTATCTACGACTGTTTTAAGCGACAGGTGTCCTCACGTTTTGGTTAAGCGGTTTGTTGCTGTGTTGTTCCACGAACTTGCGTCTAGCAACTCGACTATCTAAAACAAATACGCATTCAACAGCAGTTAATCGCCGTCTATGTTTGGTTGGCGCGAGTCTGACCATAAGTGCGCCTGCAGTTGTTTGTGCGCGAACAATGATTGGCAGAACCTTCTCCAATACAGAGACCGTTCCAATTCAAAATCATTACAAATGTGGATTAGCAAACATGCCGAATTACCTTATGCTTCAGCTGCCGCGAAGCATTAACTAGAAATTAGGATGATCTGCTTGAACGTTCGGAAAAAAGAAATCGTCCGAAAGTACGGTTAGGAAGGGAATTGATGGCACCTTCTCTCCTAACTTTAACCTAAACATCACTCACCAATGAGTACAACGTTTGCAGTCCGCTGGAGGTTGTAGCTAACCAATTCCCGAGGGGAATTCATATTCGAGCTTCACGCCTGATAATGCTTTTTAGTAGTGAGTATCCTTGTGCTTCTATCCCCTACTACCTATCTATATGCTAAATATCGTTTAACAAATTCAAAGATGTCTATAATTTCAACTTGTAAAATGTCGCAAACATGGGTTAATTGATCGTAGTTTACGGAATATCCAGTGCGTTCTCTCTCAAGACGACCCGATGAACTGAACAATACTCACAAGTAATCGTGTCTGAGCGTTCTTGTATGGTAATTCCCACGTGTTTAATGTGAAATCAACGACGCAGTGATTAACGCAGTTATCTCGTGAAACTGTGATCGCAGTTTAGCTTATATTGATAACAATCAGTTTGGCGGTCACCTACTAAATCCTCTGTGTCATATGAAATCCCCAAATTGATCCAGGGGATTGGATGCTCAGACATCGTTTCTCAAACAGCTCAACAACTCCACTGTTGTGCATTGAAGTGTTACTAATGAGTAGTTTGGCAGATTTGCTAATTTATACGAGCTGTGATTCCGAAACACCTAAACTCCTGTTGCATTGGAACAACCGCCAGAAACAGCGTGCCCAGGCATGGCGAGGTTTCTACCAGCCAGACTACAAAGATACACCTATTTTGTTGTGTCAAAGGTATATATTACTGACCAATCCAAACAAGAACAAAGCCCCAATTATAGTGGGATGGAGATGGTCGAACAAGCTTTGAGACTGTAAAGATCTCAACTTACACTTGTAGGTCAACCATTATATCTGTTCTCCGACTGACCCAAAGGGGTTTCAATATTTGGGAAATTCGGCTTGTTGATCTGCGCTCTCGAAAAATAATGAGAGGTGGTCGCTCCAGCCTTTAGACGAGTATAACGTTGATTTAGTCAACTCAATGTACCAAGGAATTTGCTTGACATTTAGCTGTACATTATTTCACACAATAAAGTTCCACGTGAAATCTAAGCTCTTAGAAGGCGTAGACGGGCGACTTCCGCGGTTAAATCATTGTAATTGAAATCACTGTATGTGAGCAAAGAACGCTGACTCCCATATTCACATTGTAGAGCAAACCGTGCTGGACAGTGTGCACTTTAAAGGCACAAATTTAATATAATTCGCTGCTTAGAACACATAGGTTGCACAAACGTTTCTCGCCATGCACATTTTCATTGCTCAGGTGGCTACATTACCTGCAGCGTGAAGGACAGACCCACAAGAATTTCAACGAGATGACGACAGTTAGTTATGGTTGGAGGGACACAACTTGACTATTCAACATCTGATTTGGTCACTACGAATTTCGGAGTGAAAGTCTGAAATGTTTGAGCGAGGATCTGCCACCACAAACGACATCGATTCAATACAGACACCAGATGGACTACGTGAAAACTGGTTGGTAGACGAAAATCATGTGACTAATCGTGCGTTGCTGGTGGAGAATAGAAATAACAGAAAACCATGATATGGAAGAAATAAAGTTGAATGACAGGCTGAGGAAAACTCACAAAGTGATGAGCAAAAATGACGGTACTTAGCAGTGATCATTATAGCGTGGTATGGAACTCCTGGCTGAAGGAAATGTGCAGTAGGTTTGTCAGAATTACAACGGCTGTTACGCAGACTAGTGAAGGAACCAACTGAACCCGAAAGACATTTGCTTCAGCTGGAGCAGTCTTTGAGGTGATCATACTACATTACAAGTGAGTAGACAGGTGGAGGCATGTGTTTAGGCAGTGAAATAACCGGGAGAAAAAGCGAGAAGAAACATCAGAATGCAATTCATCAAGAAGTATTGCACATATGAACTCGGCACTGAAAACCCGGACTTCCCAGGCTTATTGTTGTGTGCAACCGAATGTTTTTATTCGAGTTAGTGTTGCAGTTCATACCGTCTGCCGACCATCTGGACAACCAGTTGTTGTGGCGCTCGCACTGATGGCTCACAGCATTACTATAGCCGAAATCGGTTCAAAATAGGTTCATTATCTAACGTGCATTTTGTCCTGCAGATAGGGCTCTTGCGTTTACGAGGGTAAATTCGCTCCAGGGTTCCTTCTGAAAGATCCGGAGACATTTTTATTTTCGAATAGATGTCACTTAGGTTTTTCGGGCGAACCTATCAAATATTTCACCTGGACATCTTTATCCTATTTACCTCCACGAAGTCAGTCCCTAGGTTAATAACGTTTACCACTTCCTGAAAGCAATTGTCCATGTAGACGGATAGAAATTCTTTTTCAGACACAGATGTGCTGGAAGGCTGATAATGATTCACAGTGCCTTTATGTGAAAATGTTGATTGCGGCGAAAACAACGAAGGATTTATATGCAGAACTACCAACTTACATACACATCGACGTCCAGGATAGAAGTTCTCATTGGAAACATCAATCGTGAATGTATTGCATTCGCAGGTATATATTCCTGGAGATATTACTTTGCATACGGCATTCACGGAACAGTCATGTCGACCGGCAGTGCATGGGTCCACGGCTGTGGTGGAAACCAAAGCAGAAAAGATTGTGAATGGTATTTTTTGGAATTAACGAACTATAAAAGCTTTAAGTTAACATGAAGTCGCAGCAAGCCGAAGCGGTGTGTACACTTATCTAAGGACATCAAAGCGTTTTAAGTAGTTGGTTCCGTTGATTGCACACGAAATGAGTGAGAACCTCTTCAACCCGATTGAGTTTCATCAACAACGAGCAAGTCGGAAAATCGAAACCGTGACCTGTGAGCAAGTGTTAGAATGACAGTTCATACACGTAATCTCTAAACCACGTGGTCGCAATAAGTCATTTAAGCTCTGAAGTTAGACAAACATTGTAAAAGAGAAATGCAACAGCTATGAGGAGTAACTATCAATATGTAAACAATCGCAGAAGCAGCCGTCTCCTTGGTTAGCCATAATGGTTTGGAGTGAAATGTTCTGCTGAACAAATATACTGCTTCGAACACTCATAAATTTAGGTAGTGGATTTTCGGTGGAGCAATACGTCCCACAAACATTTGAACTGATAAATTGATTAGAATTAGTAGAATGCAACTACTAACTCCAGCAATTATTCCCGGGAATTTTGTTTCAGATGTACCCACATCGTCCGAGAGCGGTTCTGACGTCCATGTGCACACGATGGAACAAGAGGTCACAAGCAATCAAATTCAAGTAGGAGGTCGGGCGTTAACGACATTTCACCTTTGCAATCTCTTACCCATACTATCCGCAAGCTTGCAACCAAGGACGGACCACCTATATCCAGACCGATGGGAAGTGACAGACAGCACCAAGTTGATAGAATTTTGTTGACTCATGACGTTCCATGTCAAAATCAGTTTTAGCTCATCAAGCAGATATGTGATCACTGCTGCCAGTCAACTTACGAGAATCAGTTGCGACAAAGTGAGTGCGCTACGTAAAATCGTTTGTTGAAAATACTTCATGCAACCAGTACTGGGATTGTGGTTAGTGTGTTTTTAACACCATCTATAACCGACTGCAAAAGTCTGCATTCCGGTAGATGTTCCAGCCGACTTCTCCCGAAAACAACACCGGAGCTTCACTCTAGTTAAAGCTCAAATCGTACACATCCACGCCGCGGACGCTCACCACATTCTCTTACCATTATCCAGTAATCACAATATTTCTCAACAAGTCATTGGTTTCTGTCGTTTCGATCTTGCGGTAAGTTCTAATAGTGGAGTCATCGGTTGGATTTAGTAGGACAGTTTCTGTAACTCCTCTTGAGGCAATCGGTAATTCAACCGGCAAGTGTGACCGGACGTTTGTACCCGATTATTCAATCGTATCTAATGTGATTCAATGGGCGTTGTATTGAACAAAATCTTCCATCCGTTTCATTGGAAGGCTCAACACTATAAGAAGGTAAACAGTGGATCCCTTAGAAAACACCTAACCGAGTCAGCCTCTGTTCTATCAAAAGTGCAAGCCAACTGTGAGCTTCCAATATATTTCGATCAAGCTCATTGTGCGCACACAACAGCACATGTGTCTTCAACTGCTAAGGCAGGCCTAGTGCCGGCACTAGCCAACTCACAGCTTATTTATGCACTCACTTAACCAAGCAGATTGCAGTACGTAGGCCGTAAACTCAACATAACACACAATCGAACCTCTGAACTCATCCTGCATGGACTTTTGAGTAACAAAACCTGGACGACTAGGAGTGCCACAACAGAATATTTGTTCGTATGCGCTCACATAGTAGATCCCACGACGGTGTTTCGTGATGTTTTTCAGACTGTTAGCAGAGGTGTTTCAGCTTCCTCTGAGGTGCTAGCTATACAGCGTAAGAAACCATCTCTGTGTGTTAAGATGTAGATGGTGGTAAACTTAACACTATCTTGATAATCTCTTGTACAACTGCACACGGTCTGTAATTATGTTTTCATCGTTATTGTTACTGTAGTCGTGTTGTCTTCCATACTTTTCTATTGTGTTCATATTGCCTTTCGTTTGCTTCTGCAAATCCAATATGGATTGCCTGAATGAATTACTTTCCGATTAGTGTAGACATGACATTTGAATCATTTATTCATATGTCTATTGCTAGTCCGCAATTCTCTCCTCATTTCATCGCCTATCTCGTTTATTCGTCCACTGGAGGAAATTTCGAATATTCAGGCATGTTTCACACGTCAGCAGAACCAGATTTTGATAGATAAGTAAACAAACTTCACTGTTCTGCCTGTGTGCACCCAATCCTTTACTCGTTCAGTTACCATTTCATGTATGCAACTAACAAGGGAGAGCAGGGCATTATATGGGAGCATATTTCGCGTAAAAATTTCAGCCTAATTCGAGGGCTAGGCGGTTAGAGGAAATATCAACAGCGTAAGTAATAAATAGACAAATTATCAAAGTTTTTCTGGATGTGTCTAAGCAAATGAGATCAGCTGACTGTGTTCGCTTGGCAAAAACAGGATGGGGTCGTTAAACTGGGTTCAAAGCAGTCAGCCTTCTGCCACGAGATGTCAAGATCTCCGTTACGCAAGAAAGGAAACAAATTCTTATATCAGTCCTCCTCAACACTAATACCAAATACTATGTAATCAATAAACTTAGATAGCTCTTGCAACGGTAGCCAACACTGCACCCACAAAAGCTTTTAAGATATCATCGATCGACTTCGATTATCACATTTTGGGCTCTACCGTTAAATTTGTTCAACTGTTATTGCTACATGCTATGACAAACATGTACTGCTTCATGACTTTTTCAAACACTCACACTAGATTAAATAAATATAAGATTGTCCAAAATTCTGCCATCTTTCTTGCTTTGTTTTCAGTTCACTGAATTCTTTACAAAGTCGCATGACAGCGTGAAACACAGTGTTTCATATCACTGCATTGACGACTCTGAGGGAACGCAATAGTGGACACGAGACAACCATACTTCAAGTCCAAACACTAACACGCAGAGGCAAATTTGGTAAAGAATTTTGAAGATTATTTTTCTCATTCTTCTTTATAATGGGCGGACTCTTCTTCATAGGTCATTCAACATCGATTGCAAAAGTCTGTCTACTGTCCACTGTTTTTGTATTTACGCTACTCTGAAAATCCACCTCTCAATGAGGGTTTATTTGTGATAAGATCGAAAAGACCTCCGCTTGGACGGAAATCTGAAACAAAGACAACTCGCGAGTGAATTATTGCATATTACCTTAAGGTTTTAACCTCTACATGGTAAGACTTTTGATCACGGATCATCTAGTAACCGTCTACCTGAAGAATGACAACACTCAACGACGGTCTGTATGTCTTCGGTGAACTATGATAAACTTGTACATCTCTTTTATGAGCATCAACTTTGAGCCACCTGGAATAATTAGAGGGCAGAGTTTTCTGCAAACGCTCTAGACATTTGTTCTCGTCTATGGACGTCAGTAATTCTGTGGTATCTGGCAAAAGAACCAACCCGCCGATGGGTTACTATCTTCCAATTCCGACAGGACTTGTGATGAGGATGAACGCAAATGTGTCGCAATTCTGAGGTAAATTTGAACAGCGGTCCATCTCTTACTTACCCATTGTTGTTTTCTGCTTGCTCGATTAACGCAAAATCCCCGATAGAACCTACAGTTCGTCAGGTAGGAATGTAATCTTATGCTGTCGAAAATAACCGGATCGGTAACACGATCAGCTTCCACCACGTTAAGACGGTTATGGCAGTTTTTCTCGTGTTGACGGCGCAGTGTCTATCATAGTGGGTCTTTATTCAGTTCCTCCTCGATCCGTTTGTGGTATCCATCAACTCAATATCAAAAGCTCTTAAATCAAACGTTGCTTACCGTGAACAACAAACGTGGATATGTTGACCTGTCCGAAATCAGTTGGAGAACTGACCGTGGTGTTCATCAGCAACTTCAGCAATTTTGTACCACCGGTTATCAAGTGAGCCTGCACATGATCCTGAGTGTATCGGGCAGCCAGCGAATCATTTAAGTCAAACTTCACTTGAGCTATAGCCCAAACTGACCCGTTGTAGAAGCTTTTGAATTCGGTACCATAGTAAGTTCGAACCAAGAGTTCATCATCACCGAGCTTAGATGCCAGGTGAAGCTGAAGAGAAGAATCAAACGAAGGGATGTTTATTCGTGCTGTTTGCAGTTATGTGAACAACTTCCAAGGTAAAATTTCAGATAATTATTTTCGAAACATAGTAGGCATTTTAACGTATAAAACAGATTCGAATAGATGGCACTGTCGCGGGTAGTACCGCGTAGCTTTTACCC
Organism: Paragonimus westermani; assembly: GCA_008508345.1. Taxonomy (NCBI): domain Eukaryota; kingdom Metazoa; phylum Platyhelminthes; class Trematoda; order Plagiorchiida; family Troglotrematidae; genus Paragonimus; species Paragonimus westermani. The sequence goes on along the minus strand of QNGE01001523.1, from coordinate 5,737 downwards.
GATATCGATCACAGAAATAACTTTTGCAGAATGCCGACTCTTATTCAACGGATGTTTGTTTTCACATGACTCCTCATATTCTTTACGGACTAGAACTGGTTAAAATTTGTGGTAACAGATTGCAAAACGAACAGAAAAAACAAGTATATGACAAGAAACTGTTAACATCGTCCGCGACGGTTCGGAACGAAATGCAACCGGTAGAATGTGGTATGCAAACAGTAACATCCTGTATGGTGTGTTGTTACTCGCTTTTTCAGATTTGGTGTAACTTATGTGTGTTATCGATGGGCAACGCGATATGTGTTTGCTGATTCGAATTCCATGACCCTGAATAATCAGACACTGTCATTCGGTTGTCTTTGAAATCATTTGATCAAGCCTGTGCTCAGGTTGTTCTGTAAAGATAAGGTCGAACGATTGAGTATCACAAGGTAGAAATTTGGTGTTATGATGGGTTTTGAAAACTCATTTAGCACTTCATCGTTTTAGTGCCAGTTTGAAGTATCTGTTCATTTCAACTGAACGGAATTTGGGATACTTCCTTTTGCAGTAAATCTCTTAGCTTCAATGAGTGAAGATTTACGAATTATTTGTCTCGATTTTCTCAGTAAGTGAAATCCACAAATTCATTAGGGTGCCTTACTGGAACGTTGCAGCCACTCACTTTTCCGCATGATGCTAGGTAGTGTACTACTATTTTTTAGAGATAACCAATTATAATAAAAGTTCGTCAAAACCACACTCTGGTGGACTCCGAACAGTCAACCCATACTCCTTTTGTCAAATTACACGGGGAAAATAACAACTTTTCATAGAAATAATATCATCATCGAATGACTAGCATGCCCATGCTTACGTTCAACTTCGTGAAATGGAATAGTCGCCAAATGGTTCGGCTAAAACCTTTCGTTAGTATAACGAGGTCGATGGAATTGTGTGATGTCAGGTAAACGGTGGAGTGTCACACAAGTGGTCTGGGGAGAAATGATAGTTGAGTAAGTGAATACTCCTCAGCAAACCGTCAAGTAAACTAATGTTGCCTAGATCAAAGCGTGTTCTACCACCGCGTGCACTTAATACAGCAAATTTGAGGGAGATCGACTCGATTTTATATAGTGCTTGAGGAAACATTCCGTCCTACTGGGTGCGTTGAGATCGAAAAATAAAAGACTTTCCAATCAAGGATGATGGCTGTAAAAAGGATGCTTCCTAATATCCTTTGTTCAAATTTTAATCATTGCTCAATCGGTGCTGTCAAAAAGTCTCGCTACCGTTATCGGTATTTAAGTGAACACCGTTACATGGTTCTGAACTGTGCTATCGCATAAGTGATAAGCAACAGTTCTAGTTGGTTTAGACTAACGGTGTTACAGTTTTCATCAGTATTGCTACCTGAATACTTTTATGAATCTTCGACAGAATTACGACGTGATGGTGTGAGTTGAGGACGTAACGCTTGGAATCAAAATGTCCAGTGCTTTCTCATAGACAAATGACGTATTACTGCCTCCTCACAAAAGCAGTTCGGTGCAGTCCCAAAACGTCTTGCGCATTCACATTCCTCTATACTTTCTTGACCGCCTTTTTTTATTAAGTTTTTCATCGCACTACTCACGTCCGTTCAAACAGCGCGTCATACATGGGCAGAATCACAGCTAGTTTGAAAAGCAGGTGTGACGGAGCACTTACCACAGTAGGTGACGACTATCTCGTAAATGAATTTAATTGCGGCTCTCCTCAGTCCATGCCACGTGAACCCACAACCCGTAAAAGGCAAACGCAATGCTCGTAGCTCGCAGCGGACACTGTTTTCTGCACCCTTCTGTCAGCAATCGATTATAGCGTGCATGATCGTCAGTTATTTCGAGCTCTTAACTGTGGTTGCTATAGTCTCTGGGAACGCAGTGTTGAAAGTGTTGCGAGCCGTTTTATACTAACCAGTTGTGAAAAGCGTTTTACCGCAGTGATTAATCTCCGTTCGACCCACTTTTTATGTCGCATGGCTGCGGTTACAAAATAACAATATTTTCACATTGCCGATATTTTATAAATCTCTAAAAAACTGGTTGTCCAGTGTTTTGAACTATCCACTACAACGGTTTTTGTTGCTTGTCATAATGACGCAGCTGTTCTGTGAAACAACGACATCCAACTGAGCTCACTGGATCGGCCACAAAGGCACTTCTCTGATACCAGCTGACGATATACGACATTGGCAGGCTGATTTCAAACAAGCAATGAAGCACACACGGCTGATCAACGCTAGTCAAGCGGTGCAAAATGTCCCCTTCCACCCTGCCGTTTGTCGTTGTTTATCACGGACTTACAGCTTTCAGGTTAACACTACACGTAGGTGCTTACACTAAAATGACGTTTTTCCATGTCATATATGAACGAATTATAATCAGCTGCTTGTTACGGCCGGAATTTGGACTCTGGCCACGCTTTCATGGGTCAACCTTGGTAACCAGTGCGATGCTGACATCAAACTACTCACGGTCCAATCAGCATAGCCGAACGCTCGGCACATTGATATGTGCGCAACGCTCATATTGGCCAATCGTCCCATGAAGAGACATTATAGTTGTTAAGTACACCCAGACACCTCACGGTTGGGACTTCTGTTCGTGCTGAAATTACAGAAGTCATTGAACTTTTTCAACGGTATCTTGTGTGAAGTGAATCCATATTAACGTCATCAGAGATAAACATATAATTACAGCGATTTATCGCGCTTCGGCAGCTCTTGAAGATACATTGTAACTGATGTTCCATGAAAATGCCACAGTCCATTTGCACCTAAGGCTAATTTTGGACTGGATTAGTCACGACAAAAGGGCTAACTTCACCACTGTTCTACTTCTTGTTATACTTGTCAGTAATGCAAAATTGAAACACTGGTTTCACTATTGTAGAAACGCATTACTCCAGAGGGTCACCCCGAATACAGCTAGACCAACATTTATACAAGTAACACTACGTGAACGATAAACGTTAAACAGTGTTATTTTTCGAGGACTGAGAAAATAACAGGAATGTGAAAAGTGATTTCCAACACACCCCAAAAGCTGGCTGATATTATGTTAAGGAATTGACATTCCAGATGATGATGATGATGATGATCTCAACTTTGCAACCGGTCGCATGAAATTGGCGGAATTCACGCAGCTTTCAGTCGGTTCTGTTTCAGACAGGATACAGGCGGTGGGTTGAAACGGCGTCCAACGTTATTTCATACCTTAGGTACATGAGAAGCTTCCTGTGCACGTTTACTTCTGTCTCCGTATGATATAATTAAGCTTGGGTTTTCACCAGTTCGTATTAGATAAATAAGCTCATTGCGGCTCGGAAGTGTATAAATGTATCTCCGGATGCAGTAATAACTAATAAGTGGACAGATGTACAACAGAAAGTTTTGATTCACCAATATTAACGTCGAAAGTGGCCCCGAGTAATTCCTGGGTCTGATAAGAAGGGACAATAGTGAAAGGACTCTGTGATTGCCAATCGATAATTGAAGTGTGAATAACCAACAGTAAATCAAGAAAAGTGAAGGCAAATCTGTTCGCTACAGTCATAAATGAGGTAGATTCGAACAAACAAATATTGGATGAGCTAATGGACGATCAGAAAATGTGCACTGCTGAAAAGAAATTGGGAACAACGAAAATATTTTCATTCGTAGAGTAATCGGAACTGGTCAGAAACGGGCTTTTTGAGATGCAGTGGTCTCGGTCGTTCATTTTCTTGCGAATGCAGTTACGTAACACCATTTAACACATCACATGCTTTGCTATTCTCTATGTAGTCTTTCAGGCCAAAGAAGGAAAGCACTCTCACGAAAGCAAAATGCGTAAACAATGAGCATTTTTGAAACAGTTGATTGGGTTTAAGAGGTAACAAGCCCGATATCATGGCAGATCAAACTTAATTCGTTGCGCAATTCTACGTTGTGGACTGACCATAAAACAATGAAAGAACTAGGCACACGAATAGACAACGAAAACTGAAGTTTTCATTTTGAACGAGAAGATAAATTTAGGTAGCCGCATATAATTTCAAAACGGGAAAATATCACTCCCTTCATTGCTACATCCTTGGTACAAGATAATTGCACCTTGAAAGCAGTGTGTACATCGCAGCTAGCACTCACTTTGCCTACACTCACATAAGCTACTATGAAATTGCACACCCGTTGAGCACATCTTCAAAAATCCGCTTCCTTCAGTGACATATCTATGGCGTAAACTCCACATTCTCTTACATTATCCATACGCTGAGCCTTGTTCTGTTAAGTTGAACATTAGTTCCTTTCGTTCTTTAGTCAGATAAGACCGCTGTAGGAAATCAACACATTTAGTTCACAGATGTCCAGGATATTTCTCACTAAACAATTGTCCACCTTCTGGTGACACATGTGGCAATGGGTAGCCTAAGCGTCTGCGATATATAAACCATGTTTATTCTTGGTACACAATGTTATAACTGTCTGCTCTCTTTTCGAACTCTGCTTTATCTCATCACTCAGGACTGCAGCTGAGAGAATTACCACAGTCCCTCCTTTCTCCATGTGGTACTTCAACAGCAACTTTCTAGCCGACTCGTTGTAATGCAGAACATCCTGAGGTTGGCTTAACGACAGATTCTAGAATCCCACTGACATTGAAGCAAGGCTGGAACGCGTGGTACCCATGGACGACTTGTCGTGCCGATTCAAACGGAGAAGCTGGTGAAAACGTACCTATTGTGCTGTTGCCTTTCACTCACAGGCTAAAGGTTTGGAAGCATGTTACATCCACATCTCATTCAAGTATGAGTGTTCACGCAGAACTTGATGTCATACGTATTGGTTTAAGTAATTATTCATTCAAAACCGTTTACATAAGTTACTAACTGTTAGTTCGACGTGAGCAAAATTGAGAACGTACATATCATCATGTTTAAAAGTAAATATCCCAAGCTATCCTCTCATAGGTGGAAACAGCTTTGTTGCCTTCACTCTGGCCCTAGCCGACCTATCAACAAATCATATTGATTTCTTTTTACTGCAAAAATCGATTCGCATCACAATGTTTCTAAATATGAATATACCAAGCAGTATACATTAGAATGGTCGAACTGCGCGATTATATTCAACGACATACACAAGATGGGCACACTGTAGTACACTGATCAAATGGAGTGATGTTATCTGCTGATTACATCAAATGAATTTATCCTGTCCGGCGGATGCGTTCAAATTACCGTTATCCTCAAAGCCTGTTGTTCAGTCACCCAGTTCCATGTAGTGTGTGGACTGGTCATCATCACAAATCTATACTGAATCTATACTTACTGCCACAAGAAATGCCCGACGTATAGATGACATTCTATACTGTCTTTGATCAACAAATCGCGTGAGATACGATCCTTGTCAAGGTCGCTGATGTTCAGCCTCTGCTACACTACACTTTGACGGTCACGTCGTCAGAATACAGCCACAGTTCCCTTGGTTGCACTAGAGGGTAAAAATGTCTCAGTGGTATTTGCACCGAACTTAACAAAGTTTAGAACGGGTCGGAGAGCTTCATTAGAGGAGGCGTCCAGAAGAATTTTATCATGTTGTTAACCCGGATAAAGCAAGAGCCTTTGTAGACAAATAAAACTAACCCGTGGTTTTCTAAAACAACCAAAAAATGATCTGAAATTCAATCGGCTTCTTGTGACTAACCGTTGTAGCTGCCGTTTCAATACG